>OU343220.1:322234175-322324608 GCA_910596185.1 Chrysanthemum makinoi | reverse complement strand
AAAAAATATTGATCCGAGTTGTTGGCAAACAACACTAACCAACGAGGTCATATGAATATAAAAACTCTTTCAATCAAATTATACACTTAACTTTTATAGTCACTTTGTTTTCTCTGCCTTCTTTAGCTGACAAGATTTCTAGAAATTTACATAAAGGACAATTACTCACATACTACAGCTCTTATGTCGTCTATATTGTCATCTCGCTATCTTGAGACAAATCCTTAAGCTTATGCATGCTCAACGTATCGTGTACGTAATAACTTTTCTAAAAAAATGATTAACAAACACCAATCACAAAAGTGAAGAAAGTAAGGATATGGGTTACAATGTCTCAACATGAAGTTAAGGTTAATTTTCCAAATTGGTTACAATTATCAGTTATAATTTAGAGGATATCGTTTGAACTTTAGATTTCAAAAATATATTAGAAGTTAGCACAATTGTATAAACTAAATTGACAAAACTTCGACCTCATAGATATGGTCTATATAGGGTATTCTTCTAAATATGGTTGCTACTTTTTTTTAGAAGTGAATACCCTTCAATTAACGTTAAGAAATAATGAAAAGAGGAAAAGTGTAAAAATGGTAATGAACACACAAAGCTCGGTACAAAAACCCTAACTCGGTTCCACTTCAAGCTAACTCGGTTTCTAACCAACACTTGTATCTCTGTTCCTAAATCAAGCTTGGTTCCAATGCATCTCGGGTCCTAATGAGTGAATTTCGGTTCCCACTATTTTTGCACCTTTCGACTAACACAAGTTCAAGATACCTATCTCGGTTCCAAAAGTGATACCGAGCTCGGTCTCAAGAACACACACCGAGATACTAAACTATTTTACCAAAACGAACACAAGCACTAAAACACGCTAAAAACATCAAATTTTAACTATTTTGACCCATTCTTTTTACAAAATCTTGCTTAGAAACTCTAGATCTTTAATAAAAACAAGAATTTTATCATAAAAACACATAAAAATTTGATTTTGAAAGAGATAAAGACGTGAGGACCTTTATACCATTTTCTACTCAAAAATCAATCAAAAAACGTGAATCTAAACACACGAACACTCCTATTAGATTGTTGTGTGGCGAATGATACCAGTTTTTGTTCCAAATAATCCTAAAAAACACACATAAAACTAGAGAGAGAGAGAGAGAGAGAGAGAGAGAGAGAGAGAGAGAGAGAGAGAGAGAGAGAGAGAGAGAGAGAGAGAGAGAGAGAGACGTGAAGGGTAGAAAGAGGAGGAGGAGAGGAGATGAGAGGTCATGAAAGAAAGAACTATGTGTTATATTTCTCACACAAAACACACACATACAAGATACTTACACACCCCCAAATAAGAGCATTTGGAGGTTTATATACTTAGCGTGCGCTTGGTTCAAACTATGGAATGGAAAATAGAAAGGCAAAGGGAATACTAAAGAATGAGAAAGGGTAAGGAAACCATTTCTCTCAATTTATTGGGTAATGGCCCATTACCCACTATCGGGTAAATGGCTCATTAACCCCATTAGAGCCAACCAAGCACCATGTTTCATTTCCTTTCCCACTGATTAGGCCTTATACCCCTCAACCAAGCACCCCCTTAGTTAACACGCCTAACTTGGGCTTATGGGCTTTTCTCTTGGATTGGACTTAGGCTTGATCTTTTACAAGGCTTGCATTCTTAACTAATAACATATTAAATTAGTCCAAGTCCATAGCCCGTTTTAGTAAACTATTACAACACTTATAACAAATTACAAGGTTCTTGATAATATCGAATAACCATCACTTTCATATATTTTGTGGTGCTAACGCATCCTTATGTTTATTTGACTCTTTATATACATAAGCGAAAGGGATAAAACTTTCACCTTGTGAAATATGGTTTTACAACTTTCTATATTATTAAGATTTATGTATTTTTATAGGTATGCATTTTTAGTTATCTTTTATACATCTTAATTTAGTTAAAATGTACATGAATTTTTAGGTTCCTCGGGTATAATCCCTTTACCAGAAAGGAAGTCTTCATGAATTTGGTTATAGATGTTCGGGGACGAAAAAAGAAACAAACGTTCCAGATGATGTCTGAGATATTGAAGGATTCATCTGCTGCTATGCAAGGAATATGTAGTTCTAATAAAAGGAGCATCACAGCGTCGTCAGCATGGTTATCATTTTTTCGTCGGGACAATAACTCCTAACGGGGCAATTACGACTAACTGGTGCCTACGCCATGTTGTCGGCATCATATCTTGCCGACGACTTGGCGTCGGCATGATTAAAAAATATCGCCGGGAGAAGTGGCGATTGTACTAGTGTGTGTAAACAAACGTTGAAAAGTAATTTTGTGTTGTTTAATATATATACCCATACATAATTGATTAATTTGTTACAGTGTAAACAAACATTACCAGATATGTTACTTGGTTATTATACTTGTTAATAGTTAGTAACCAAGTAAACATAAACAACATGATAGATAGACTGTATGAATGCAAAAAGATTGCCATTCTGTGTAAAGCTATAATGGTCGTGTTCCTAGAAGTGTAAGAGATGATTTTGTGTATATATTATGTCAAGTTCTCCGTTACCTCTTTTTAGTACAAGTAATTGTGAAATGTGAATTTTATAGTTCCATATGAAGATAATGTCAAATTTGATATCGTATAGTATAGATAACAATCCCATGACTATATATATCTCTACGTTGATACCTCAGAAATGTACTCCTTTTCAGTTTATCATTACTTTTTGAGCATTATTTTTGTTAATTATACAACACTTTTGATAGTCTATCTACATTTGAGGATCCAAAATTCACTGAAACCATTGATGGAGATTGGTTAATCAAAGATGCTTTTCCTACAGTTAGGTCAGTCAAATATGGTTTCGTTAACAAAGTGTATGCTTTGCCGGTTCATACAACTCATGGAGCCAAGCCAACTCTGCACCAATCAGATTAAGTTAAACCATATCCTTTCTCTTTCTCTTCCTGGACACTAGGTGAATGTTGTTTGAATAACATGCGCTCTGTGATGGAACATCCTCTTGATTGGTGGGTAAGGTATCGGTCGCTTCCAACTGTGTGCTAGAAAGGATACTTGTCGAGCTGCTAGCAAAATTCGGCGCTACCTATTCAGCAGGCATCGTATTCTGAAAGAAAATCAAATCTATAAGTGTTCGATATAACATAAATAAAGTTGCACCCGTAGTTTGTAAAATTTAGTTTCACCGTTTCTTCAATTTCACAGTGTTCCTGAGCTTCCCCGAGTTCAAAGTGGCTAGTTGACCTTTCTTGCATACGCTCTTTTGCAAATATGCCAACACGATGATCACCCGCCACTTTCAATATCCACATCTGATTATAACAATACAATAAGATCGATCAACAAAAGTTTAATTTGAAATCAACAACCGCCCACCGACATAGTAATTAAAGGCCTTTGATTATAATCTAATGACGCCAATGAGTCGTATATAATTAACGTCTAAAAAACATAAAACAAACCACTAATTATATGCCATAACAAGACCATCGACAAATAGCAAAACAGAAGCAAACACGAATACTGGATAATCAGAACCATCAAAACACTCTTTTTCAGATGCAGTGTAAACCATCTACTCCCTAATGACATAAATCCAAAAATGTATATATCGGAGCGCAAATTCGATATCTAACATGTAGATCCACGTCACTTATTATAATTACTTGATCTGAATACAATCTTTCATATAAAAAGTATAAGATTATAATGTCCTGCATAAAACTTTAGCATTTTTATACATAATACAAACTTACATATCTATATGACTTATTTAATTCCAGATTTAATCGATCTATTTAATTTAAATATTTCATATAAAAAGTGTTAATATTATTATGTTAATTATGCATATATCAGTATAGCATGCAACGTAAAGAAGATGAATGAAACTAAAGAATAAAAAAGAGGATTTATAAACCTTGATGCTACTGGATCGATTAGTGAGGAATTTGTGATTGTCGAGAATGATGTTCCAGCTGCAGGTGTCATGCTTCATTTCACAGGAGCCGTTGTTTTTTAGTTGGCTGGACATAGGTTATATATCTACTAGCTACTAATATATAATGTTTAGAAACCCTAATATATACTTTGGGCTTTGATCATTTGGGCTTTGATCACTGGACATAGGCAGTTGTATTAGAATAAACAAAGGAAAAAAAATAAAAAAAAAAACACTTCAAATATGAGTTATTGAATTTGCCATAGTAGCTATAGTCTACTCTAATGTTTGTCAAGTTTCCAATATCATGATCCGAGTTCGAAAACAAAACTTTTAGGAACAAACACAATCATAAGCTAATATAAGAATAAAATTTACTGTAAAAATAATTACTCATAGGTTGAAGTTCAGACATTTTTAGTAGCGTTGATAAACACCTCAAAGAATCACTAAAGATTCGTTTAAGGCATTAAATATTAAAAGCTTTAGCCGAGTTACAAGATTGTTACAAGAAAGATTGAGAGAAAATGAAGGTTGCAATATTAAAAGCTAACTTCAAAGGAGGCGATTTTAGCTATTGATACCGCTAGTAACCTACTTAACTAAATTGTGAGTGTTGGTCACGTGTAGTCGTTAAACTGAAATCCGATGCACATGTCCTTCATGAACAACTACTTATCAATCGTCTTAATTGCTATCTTGAGACGTATAGCTCCTTAAGTTTAAACATATGTGTGTAATTTCGCACACGGCTTTCCTAACAAGAATGACTAACAAACATGAATCATAACATGATCCAATCTCGCAAACAACACTTCAAATGAAGACAAGTAGCCAACACAACCATAAGACCCCTTTCAATTAAAATGTTTACTGAATCTTTGTAGTCATTCAGTTTCCCCGGCCTTTCTTTAGAATGGTAAGATATCACAAAGTTTACAATAGAATGTAAATTACTCATAGAATATATATGTAGCTCAATTTTCAGCCTAATTTAGCATTACTTTGCTTACTTCTAAAGCAGTTTAATCTAAAGAAATTTAGTAAGCAGCTTTAACTTCATCTTTAGCTGCCACTTTTAAGGAACATTGTAGATGAGTACATCTTCAACGTCAATGCATAGGAGGAGTTTTATTATCTCAGGTGTTTAATATTTGATATCTTCTACCATATAAAAAAGTCGATATAAATAACCTTTGGCATCTTAGTGTGTTTCATCATTCTTAATGGTAAAAGTGTAGATCAAGTAATGTCATGATTTGCCAAACATGTATAAGTTATGGGGTCTAGTATATCAAGAATAAAGTTAATAATCGAATGGTAGTTAATTTGGGTTATAGTTAGTTATAGTTAGTTATGGTAGTTAGTTAGTTATTTTCGGTTATGGTTTAACCGAATAGTCAGGATGGTTCGCAAATGAACCTTATAAATAGAGGTCGAAATCTGTAATCAACATAAGTTCAAATTGATTAATAAATATAGTGATTGTATACATTTATTCTTGAACAAAATACGAGTGATTCTTATATAAAGTTGTGTGTGATTGAAACCTGGCCAACAGTGGCATCAGAGCAAGGTTAAGAATCGAAGAAGGAAGGCCAATAGGGCTGATTGTTTGTGATAAACAACAACCAGAAATCGTGTGATTCAAAGAAATTGAAGAATATGGCGGGAGACAAAAACGAAAACAACAAAGTTGTTTTCGCCACATCGTTACCATCGTACCAATGCCCATTTCTAAACAATACGAACTATACATTATGGGCATTAAGAATGAAGAAGATACCAACGGCGAATGGAGTATGGGATTTAGTAGAAGGAACAAGTACATCAAAAGAGATTGATGTAAAAAGGGATGTTTTCTACACAGATACCTATTTCAAGGGTTACCGTAAGATTTGCAAATGCAAGTCGGGATGTGAAACAATGAAAGAAATTTGGGAAAGAGTCCGATTTATTGGGACAAAAGATGTACAACATGCCGCGACTCAAGAACAACTTAAATCGTTAATTTGAGAGATTTGATGGGTTAAGATGAATCATAGATTCATTCACCGAAGTTGGATGAGTATTATTACAAAGGCTTCTACATGGATTAACGCTTGATGAGCAAACTAAAGTAAGGAAAGTACTTAATGCAAGCATCGCATAAGTTTGTACCGTAGTAGCGACCATTGAGATGATTGTTGATTTTAAAACCTTGAAGTTGGAGGAGATTATTGGGAAACTTAAGACTTATTAAGAAAGGATTAAGTTTAGAAAAGGAAGTGAGGAAGATAATAGTGAGAAGTTGTTACTCACACGTAAAGGAATAATGTAAATTAGAAACGCGGACTATGGAAATGGTAGACAAGGAAGTGGTAATCAAACACGAGGAAAGAGGAAGTATATTGAAGGATACACATCGATTAGTCGGATGGAACCACAACAAACCGCGAAGGAATGGTGATAAGTCGCAAATAAATTGTTACAAGTGTGGAAAACTTGGGCACTATGCTTATGAATGTCCAAGAAAGAAAAAGGAGGAAGTTGAGGCACTTTTAGTAGAGAATGATGATGAACCGGCACTTCTAATGTGCCTAATTGATGAAAATTAGAAAGATAGAAGGCTTGGTCGTGTGATACGATCAAAGAAAAGTCGTGTGATGCGAATTGATACAGAAGAGAGGTTGTGTGAAATAACAAAGTTAGCTGCGAAGAATGATTCGTGAAGAACAGATCAGTGACGGATCAATTTGAAGACGGTGTGATGCCAAAGATGAGGACCAACAAATGGGCGTTGGCTTGTTTGAAGAAAACAAACCGTGAAGGTTGAAAAGGGAGAAAGAAAAGTGTGAAGAGTCAAAGTAATGGGAAACTACAAAAGCAAGTTTGTGTGAAGCAACCGCGAAGAAGATATAATCTGTGATAGATGATCAAGAAAAGTAGAGAAAGGTCAAGTGATATGATCAAGTTGAAGAATGAAGATGGTGTGAAGTCATCAGAGATTTTCAGGACGAGGTTTGGCATCAAGACGTTAGGGAGGAACTGTAGATCAAGTAATGTCATGATTTGCCAAACATGTATAAGTTAAGGGGTCTAGTATGTCAAGAATAAAGTTAATAACCGAATGGTAGATAATTTCGGTCATAGTTAGTTATAGTTAGTTATGGTAGTTATTGGTAGTTTAGTTAGTTATTTTCGGTTATGGTTTAACCGAATAGTCATGATGGTTCGCCTGTGAACCTTATAAATTCAAATTAATTAATAAATAAAGTGATTGTATACATTTATTCTTGAACAATATATGAGTGATTCTTATATAAAGTTGTGTGTGATTGAAACCTGGGCAACAAAAAGGTTATCATAGAAATGAGTTTTATAAGTGGGATAACACTCCAACGGTGAGCGTATGAAATCGCAAACATCCACATCTAATAGGGTTACAATCTCGTATTAGCAGTCCTGATGTATCACTTCTGATATACGACCGGTTTTGAACAAAGTTCAAGCCTTTTGTCCATTATTGCTTCAAAGAGATTAGAATACAAATCAACCAACAACAGTCACTTCTGTTACTTTTAGGTAGTGATACAAATTAAATAGCCCATTTTCACAATCTATGCAAGAAAAAATAACTCATTAATTCAGTTTCTATATTTATAAGAGACAATGGAATCCTACACTGGATCTTTTTAGTCACTTTGTTTACTTGGCCTTCTTTAGCATGGTAAACTGGAATCATAAACTGCTTCTTAACTTTATCGGACTCTAATTACAGGCTTCAATCGCTTCTTGTTCAATTTTTTTTTACAGCTCCAACTATAGGTGCAGCAAAGAATGTTCTATCTTCCTTTAATGGTGGTTCACGTCATTTTTGTTCTGCTTATTGCTTGGTACGGCATTATTAATCTTGTATAGCTCGCCGTTCTGCATGTTTGGATGTAACAAAACAGGTGAATGACTAATGCTAATAAGGGAGACGAACATTTCAAACATTTATGAGACATCAGTCATGTATGTTTTGTCAAGAATTTTGTTTGATAGTATAAAAGTGAATAGGTATGTCTATTCCTTTTGATCAATTGATGTAATTTGTCATTGATTATTAATATACAAGTTCACCTTTTGCACCAAAAAACATTTCAAACATTTATACATGTCGATTAACTGAGAAAATTTACTCATTCTGAATAATAAAAAATCGTCAATAACCATATATTTGGGAGACACTCTAGAAAGTGCGGGAAAATAAAGGTAGCATGATTAAACACTCCTCCATGTTTGTTGGGTATAAATTACCTGATCATAATTGATCAAGGTCCAAAAATTAGTTCTTAAACACCACCTATGAGTCAGTTTAATATACTAGTGCTACTAAACCAACTGAAACAAATACTGGCTAAATAGAAATAATCAGACCTCAACGAAGTGTAGAATTGGATTAATACATGTCCCGTTTGGATCGTTAATACATCGTAAATGAGCAAGAGAAATACCTGAGAGCATTTGAAGAAATTAGCTTTAGGAGATGATCAAACTTGCACCCACGAACAAACTTGCAAGGACCCAAGTTCTCGTAGTTCCCGCATATTCCATTCTCCGGTAAAAAAGAAGCAGGAATCCTTATGTATCTCATACAGAAAATAAAAATTACATGAGCAACTTCTGAAGCAATAAGCTTTTTAAATACTTACAGGTCGTGTGGTAAGTTCTATTTTAGTAATCTAATAACATTACATAGATTCATCTGATTACAAAAAAATGAAAGATACTTTTAAAACCGACAATGACGCAAGATAAAAGAGCGTCGTCAAAATTATGTCCCATCTTTGTGTGTTTAACTCCAGAATGGTCTTACCTATGTATGCGTGTTTGTAGAAACTTGTAGATCTAGTAATGATTTCTATGTCTCGTGACATTAATATCGCTTACAAAAATAAAAAATCACAATTTACTGCAAAATAATAACTAGCATATATCAAGAGTCAGCTTGATTCAAGACATAGTAAAAATGCAAAACTGGATAGTGAAAAGACACATACCTTTAGATAGATATTCGATCGATGATCAGCTAGGGCAGGGAATGTTTACTCTTCCTCCATTATGCCTTTCTAATGTGTTTACGAGTCAACTATGTTATACCTTTGTATAACACGTCCCATCACTAAGGAATTTTTTTATTTAAGGATTTAGATTATTAACACAGGCCACAAGTTTTTTTACAATCATAATTAATCATGTAGTCATAACTTTAAAAGGCATGCTCAAGTTCAAACCTAGCCATCTGACAGAAGCAACATAGAATCTATAAAACATATACATTGTGAAACAGCTTGGAGGATACAATTTGAACTTTGTAATAAAATATACGAGTAAGAAGTAAGAAGAGATTCATAAAGAAAGGGACAAAAGTTTCACATTCTGAAATATGGTATTAAAGCTTTTTGCATTTTTAAGCTTTATGTATTTCATAAGTAGGCGTTTTAAATTAGCTTTTATATTGAACCTGAATATCATGCATTAGCTAATTAATACAAGATCTTTGGGTCCAATACTTGAGGATGACCTTGTTTTAAAACTGCCATTATCTATGCTGACCAACAATATTGTGGCCATATTTTCCTCAACATCTGGATGAGTACACTTCATTATACTCTTTGAACATAACTAGATGTTTCTCAAATAGTAGCCGGTGGATCGTATAATATATAAACAACATCCAGTAATATTGTTTCTTTTTTCGTCCCACTCCAGAAGTTATCTTTCCTTTGAACCAATCGTGGACTCATGGGTAAAAGCAACAGTTGCCTATAAAAATCAAGACTAGTGACTTTTTATAGGTAATTGTTGCTTTTATCCATGAGTCGACAATTGGTTCAAAAGAAGATAACTTCTAGAGCAATCATGAGTCGCGGTTCACCAAGTAAATCTAAAGATTTTTTTGTTTTTTGTATGTATGCGCTTTAAATAACTTTATTGAAAAATGTATGTGAATTTTGGTTGTAGATGTTGTGGGACGAAAAAAGAAACAAAATTATTCGGATATTGTATTTAAATACAGTTGTTAAGGAACTAAAATAGAGAAGAAATAACCGGATGATATCTGACATGATGAAGAATCCACTGCTCCATGTTAGAAGCATTTGAATATGTGCAAACGATTATTAAGTAGAAGGGTACTCATCTGCATGATGTATATGCAGCCGGAATGATGTTGGCTACTTGGTTAACATTGCTAATGGGGGTTCAAGACGAAGACATCATCACAGACTACAACAGAAGATCTTGCATTAGTTAAAAGAAGTGCAAGATCGTATCTATTAACAATAGAGACTACAACGGACATCTTTGGTTGCAGTCTTAAATGATCTTATTGTCTCAAACCCACATTTAGCAATGCCAAGCAACTACACTGCCGGTCAGATATACATCATCATGTATAAGAGCATCCTCCATGATTCTTTTATCATAATAGAAGTCAATGTTCATTAGATGCAAGATTCCACTATCCACCAACTTAAAAAGGTTCATAATAGAAGCCAATGTTCGTGACTTGTACCAACAAAAAAAGTCTTCTGAAAGACATCACAAAATTGTTAACAAGAACAATGATGCAGTTATGGCCAAGCTACACAATTCAGGTTTCAACTAAAATGTTGATGTGGCGAGCTAATTATACCATAGAGAAAAATCAATCAAATGGCGTTCAAATGGAAATAGAGTTTATCAAAACATTGAAAGAGTTGAAACACCTGTCAAAATACCACAAAAAGATTCATCCAGTATGGGCTCAATAATTCTTTTAGTAGAATGGAAATTGTTGAAGTAAGTATCAAGGAAGAAACGGTTAAAAGCATTCAAGGGGAGAACAAACGACCATAATGAGTTAGAAACCATTAACCAGGGTCATAACTAAGAGGGTTTTCAATCATGACTACCATTAATCAGGGTGATCATATAAAGGGTTTTTAATCCTGACTATTTGAATATCATTCATAATGTTTTGTTTTCATTCTTTTGTCGTTGTTCCACACCATGCATACTTCTAAGTTCTAACTGTTTCTTTCTTAGCACGCACTTATTGACCCAAATGATTTTAAACGTTTTGTTTCTCTTGTTCTTTTTAAGACATTTTGTCATGCCTATGGAAAAATGACCTTTTAGGTTCTGCAGGTAATGAAGATTGGCTTCTATTACGAATATCTTAAAGGTAATGAACATTGGCTTCGATTAAAAAAAAATCATCATGGAGGGTACTCCTATGATGTATATGTGCCGACTATGTTTTTGTTTGGCACTGCTAACGTGGAGTTTTACATCAGTTATTCATGGCAACCACTTCAATCCTTAATCTTCAGTTGTTTGCACATACCAAACTAGATTTTGCATGGCCTCAGACGGGTCCACCACATACAAAATTAAATGTTGTGTGTTGAGTTTTAGACTTGGTAAGTTACCCCAATAGTTCATCTCAACAATTTCTAAATCAAAATTCACTAATCCCAATGTTTTCATCCCCTGTCACCTTCAGACTAAGAAAGTTTATGGAGTGACAAAGGCATTATGCGTATACTAAACTACTTTAAAATAAGTGTATACAGTGTATACGTAGACATATACATTATGAAACAACTTAGAGGATAAATGGAACTTTAATTAATATATGAAGTTAGAAGAGGTTCATGTAAGCAGGCAAGGAAAAAAAACTTCCACCTAGTGATACATGGTTTTTAAGTTCATAGTTACACGTTTTAAATTATATTTTATATTAGTTTACTGTAAATGTTAATTTAATTATAAATGTTAAGAAACAAAAAAAGAAAAGCAATTAACGGATGTTGTCCAACATAATAAAGGACCAAAAATCCTGAAAGAGAATATCATAAATTATATTTCTTTCAATAAGGTTCATTCATAGATTATAGATCTCAATTCGCACACATGATATCAATAGGTCAAACATTAATTGAAAACCTATGTATGCGTGTGTATCTACAAGCGTAGATCTCACAATGATAACTATGTATCTTAAGACATAATGGAAAATTATGCATGAAAACAGCTCAAGCAGTTATTTCATATATTACGTTTAAAAACAAGGAAAAGCCACGTACAAAGAAGCTCAAAGCATAAACCATGAAACATGTTGGTTTTATGGATATAAATTAGTAGACGTGAGTTAGGATCGAACTCGAGACTATGGGATTGCACACTTTACGTATGCGAATTTAAAGTTAAATAATTAAATATAAATGTTGTATTTATTTATTTATTAAACGAAATAACTAACGGACGCTAAATAATAATGTAATTGACTAATCCAAAAGGATTTTGAAAAGGACTAAATTGCAAAGTTGGGAAGGTTCCGAACCCTTTAGGGACTCCTAAAACCAATCGCCAAGGATCAAAACAAGGAGAAACCAACTTGTTCACAGTTTGCTTGGGTATATAAACAAGGCTAGGGGTTTTATTTTTCCATCTCTTGTGCTCATAAGCTAAACCCTAAATTGTTTGTGTGTGTTTTTCTTTGTTCTAAAAACCGGTCGACACCCTTCAAAAGGGATCGATTCATCACTTTTCCAAACAACAAGTTATTTGGTTTGATAAAACTAGCATTACTTTAATTCGGTTTAGTACGTGTGTACAAGAACATAGTAATAACACACTATTGTTATTATCTTGGATTGAATTACAAACGGTAAGGGGTAATTTATAATCCTATAAACCCTAATTAGGGTTCATCCCTGCTAGTTGGGATTTGATTCTTATTCTAGAATCAAGAAAAGGTATGACATTCTTCTTATGTTAATTAATTATTCGTTAATCTTTTCCATATACGCTTCCGCTTGAATATTTTGATGTTTTGTGATTATTTATTTGATTGTCATGTTATATAATTCCAACAGTGGCATCACGAGTCATTGGTTGTTAATGAGTATTTAATTACATAAACGCGTAATAAAACAAATAATTGTATGTTGTTTAATATGTTTATCTAGGGTTTATGTTTAATTTTTTGTTTGGTCGATTTTTTAGTTAATTGGGGCGTACCCCTATATTTTTTTTTGGTCGACACATACATTAAATTTTTAGGGTTTTGAAAATTGTTTGCTAACCTTATTAAAACCTAGAATTAATATATTGATTACGTGATTAATTCATGAATAAATTTGTTATGTGTTATGGAATTTTTTATGCGATCTTGTGACTTATTTGTATAATTTATTATGATGTATCCATGATTATACATGCATGTTAGTCATGGATAAGTTGCTTTGATATTGTTCAATTGTTATGACATATTTATTTACGATAAATCTTGAATTGGGGAAGACTCCAATATATATATTAATGAATCAATTATGTGCAATTTGATATATTATTAATTATGGGTTTACGCAATCGATTCGTCGATGTATGTGGCTCACTCTCATTGAGAGAGTGAAAGCCCTAAATAATATATACACTAATTTAACCTAGATATTGATTATTAATAGGGTTTTATCGAATAAGTTGCATGTGGCTACTTGTTTACACGTATAAATTGTTTATTATGTGCGCATTGTTTTTAGTAGTTTATTTTTTATTTATTACTTGTTTGTTTATTATGTTAGACAGCTTTAAGCAGGGTAATTTTGAATAGTAAATAATACGACTAAACAATGGCGAAATTTGATTTGTTTTGGAAGAGTTAAGTTTTCAATAGTTTAATTGATTGTGACTTTGGTACAAATGACTGAACGGCTCACCCATTAGAATGAACTATAAATGGGTTAATAAAGAAGTGCCACACCGAAGGATGTTCTAGGTTATGCTACATCTACCCTCCGCCTCTCTGAAGTTCGAATGGAGCTACTTAGTAAGCCATAAAAGTACAAGCTCATCTTAAGGGCTTAATTAGTTTTAATTCCATGCCACTTCGTGGTAATTATCCCAAACACTAAGTGTTTACACTTATGCAAAAGTACGGTATAATGGATGATAATTAACACTAAATTCATTGATTGGTGAACCTAATACCTCAATCAAAACTTTGATAATTTGATCTTTATGAATTGGTAATAAAAGTTTTTTATTAAATTTATGCTACAAGATGAATGCATGACATCTTTGTACATATTTGATTTGACCACATAAAATCAAAACTAGTACCCTTTAAATTAAGTTATATGCCATCTAAGTAAAAGGAACACTTGAAGTTGCAATTTATGTCATGAGAGTACTTGGCTAGATTGTGATGGAGAGGTAAATCTCTATGTAAAGTGAGACCATGGACATATTTTGCAGTTCTTGTTAGACACTTGTTGAGTAGGAAGTGAGCCTTGGACTCAATGGCATAAGATGGGATGAAACATGTTTATATTTGCAATAGCTTTGGAAAATATAAATCCCATAATGATCTAGGAGTTGGAAATTGTTTGCCAATTAATGTTCAACAGATTACCTTATTATATATATGCTCAAGTTATAGCGATCAACTGATGTAATGAACCTATGATAATTTGGATCCTAGTTTTCGAGAAATTTATGGTTATATGAATATTACCTTTTATTTTCTTGAAAAGTTTAATTATCGAAAATACTAAAATTGAATTTTGCTAATCCTTTAAATGTATTAATGCAACATTAAACCGTAAACGTAGGTTATTCTGTTTTGGTAAAATTGATCTACACTGTAGGGTTTTAGTAGAGTCAATTACTAAAAGAATAAATCCTATTCCTCTTTTCATAAAGAGTGAGATTCAATACTATTCCTTTTCATGAATGAAGAAAGGTATGATAGGACAATTAGAATTGTCTAAATTCTAAATACATAACTCGTAAGCAAATTTTAATAGTTAAGAAAATTGCATATTCTCTGAGTTATTAAATTAGAAGCTAGACTAATTACTGTATAATTGGTAAAAGACAAACTAGCATATTTTATCTAGTTATTGTGCTTTGACCATTTAAATGTACTACTTACAATTGTTGGAATAGTAAAACTATTAAGAAAGAAATTGCATGCCCAATTTTCAAGTTAATAGCATTGATGGATAATTCATCATCTACATAGTAGAATATATTCTTTTAAGTACATAAGTAATTGTTATGTATGGACTTTCTCAAAGGTGTAGGAAGTAAATAATACACTATTTTCATGGTCAATGAAACACTTACAATGTTGTCAAATCCAAGGAGTGTTGTGTTCTTTACTGAATAAGGAATTAATGTAATGATCTCTTATTCAAATGGAGTTACAAGCTTTGTTATCTTGGTAGTAACCCTGATTATCTCTAGAATGTCTTAAGATAATTACTTTCCACTTGTAGACACTTATGTTTTCAAGGATAGTCATGAACGTTTCCTTATTAGACAATGAAGTGGTTCTACATCTACTAGTTATGCTAATATCAATGACACAATCATATTAGTCACATAAACAAACATATGTCGTGTTGTTTATCTCCTACATGATGTTGTTTCATGCACAAGTGGGAGAAATCTATATTGTGTGCAAGGGACAACATATAGGTATATGATTTAAAGGATTCTCTTGATCAAGAAGGTAAGAGACTAACGTTCTAATATAACTTGAACATATCTAATTCAAGAAGCACTTGGTGTTGCAATTTACGTCATGTGAGAACTTGACGAGATTGCAACAACAAAGTAAATCTCTATTAAAGTCAGACCTTGCATGGACATATTTACGGTTTCTAAATTAGACAAGTATTTAGAACATGTGTCAAAATGATATATAAGACTACTTCAAATTAAATATTTATGTATTATTAGAATGACAAAAATTAAATAAAGTAATCTAATCCTACTTTAATTTGTTTATTTATGTATTTTGGAATGACATAAATAAAAAATAATGTAGTCCTACATTATTGTGAAGTAAAATAAATTAACTTGAAATTACTATTGAAACCAAGAGTTGTGTTCATAATTACTTTAGTTAAACATGTTTATGATTCATTGTAAAGACATAAACATAAAGTCTTTTAAGACTTATAATAAAGTAAAACGTTAACTTGTTATGTTTTTGAATTAAGACATATACAAGAAGTCATTGAGTTGATCAATGATTTACAACGTTAAATGGGATTATAACAAATTTATGTTTTCTTGTTGAGACATGGATATGAAGTAACTTGGTTAAAAGGTACTTGGGTTATAAAGCATGCAATTGGCTTGAAAAGTCTATTATACCATTAAGTTGACTTAGTTGGTAAATAGGTAAGCCAAAAGGAATATGTTTATCTTATATATTGTTAGATTGTCTTATAATATTAAATTCTAATGAATACCACAAGTTGATGGTATGTTCAGTTAGGAGAATCAAACTCTATTTGATTTGTTTGATTCAAGATAACCATAACTTCTTTCTTAAAAAGTAACAAGGTTAGAATATTGAGTATGTATTGAATATACTCAATATGACTCCAACCTAGAAGATTAATAAAACACCATTTTATTATGGAATGTGATGAATCACATTATGTTTTAAAATTGAAGATTCTGAATTTGTTAAACTACTTATGAATAGGTTATTAACAAACTAATGTCAAGAATTATCAATGTGTATTTGTAATGTCCTAAAAAAAAAGAACAATGTAGTTTTGCTCTAATTGCTAAGTATATATAGATAGTCTATATATATTACAAAAGGCAAGTGGGAGTTTTTTTGAAAGATAAAATTACGAGATACATAATCTTCTAAAACACGCTAGTAAATATCATGATGAGGTTAGACATGTAATTGATAGACCTCATGATGATGGAATTTTCATTCATAGATCTGCAAGGATATCTCAGATATTTGACTTATATGCTGAGAAATATGAGTTACGGGATTATAGTAAACCTGATAATCATTATGATGGATTACCAAATATTGAATTGGGAAAATTACTCATACTATGAATGTTAAAGATGCTGTCCATAAAGATAATCAATTTTGGAAATTTGGTTTATCTTAATAGTTAGACTTGAGAATGGAAATGAGTTTCTTCAAAGAGATGAAAAACCCTAGTGGTTTGAATTTCTATGTAGAAATCATATGGACAATATTGTACACATATTTAATGCATGTTTCATGACAAGATTATTGATCACACTTAAGCAATTAATTATGATTGAATATTCTTTTCTAGACACATTAAATATATAAAGATGATAATTGTCATACTTGTTTTCATTAATATGAAATATGACAATGGAATATCAAAATTCTTTCTTGAGAAATTACTTGAGCGAGGACGGTAAGTAATTGAAAGGTTTTTTGAATTCATATAATCTTTAAAAGTGTACGAAGTGCAAATAATTCATGAATGGATAAATGCATGCATCTATGAAATTATTCTTATGTTTAATTATTAAATCCCATTTTCGATTTAATAATTAAAATAAGATAAATTTTAAGTATTCCTGAAAGCTAGTGGGAGTATTATGTTAAGTTTATTAAATCTTATATGTTGTATAACATATAGGAAGTAACATTCCTTGTAAGCTAAATGTTAAGTCTTAGATTGGAATGAAACTTCACTTATAAGATTTAAGAATTAAAACATACAACCTTTGAATATATGTTTATTGTTAATAAACATGTGCAGTAAAATAAATGATTCTAATAAAACATGATATATCATTTGGGAAATGGATAAATATCTTTTGACAAGATAGAACATCAATGAAATCTAAGTTTGACCTGTAGATTCATCATGTACATCATGTTGTGTATTCAAATTGTTGTATCATTCTTGAATAATAGATGATTTGACAACATTGATATCTAACTAAAAGTTATTAGATAACTTGTGTAATGTATATTCTAATAGAATTACATCATCAGCCTGGAATTGCTCCTAGATTCTATGGATGAACAATATGTCAAATGTTGTGAAAATTGTCATCAGCTTTAAACTTGAAAGTTAGGAAAGCATCAAACATTACACAAGGATATTAAAGTTTACGGAGTTTTAATGAGCATATTGTTGTTTGTATACAATAATGCTGGTTTAATTGAGATGACACTCAATACTAGTCATGGTAGGATTTCATCCTTGTTAATGGCCGTATGACATAGTTATGCTTATCTAAGAGCGCATTTGCATTATACATTAAAAGAATAAGAATACTTTAAACTTTAAAATGTTTGAAAGTTTAAATTGTCATAAATTGGTGATAGAGGATGTCACACATTTTATGAATTATTATGTGGATTGGTGAATGTACACATACAAGGACTTCTCTAATTGAATTCTTGAAATAAGTATTCTCAAAATTACGATAGATCAAGTTGGTTGATTTATGTCTAGTCAACAAGTATGATTGTCATTATTTGAGGCATAATTCATCAACTGGAATTTTCATGTATTGATCTATTTAGTATTTGGATAAGGGATGTTAAACAATTGTTATAATAAATCAAATACTTGTATGTTTGATTTTATATATATTGTATCATATATTTGCATGTTTAATCCGTAATAAATTTATTTATTTTAAAGCCCATTGTCAATTAATGATATGGGAGTATCAAAATTAAGACAACTGAGGATTTGGTAGAATATATTTCAAAGTATATTGATGAGAATGCATACCAATTTCAGATGATATTCAATGAATTGAATATAGGACTTATCCCAACTACATGATTTTACTTTATGGATATTGTTATTAAGTAAATCATGAATAGTTATCCCGACTTGAGATACCGATAATGTCATGAATGTAGTGCATTGTGGAACAACTTAACTATAATGTAACTGTAGTCATAAGGGTTGTTTCCTGAAGTGTTGCAAAGTTTGTGGGTTATTCTCGTAGTCAAGATAGAATTTGTTCCTTCAAATTTATTTGGAGTTTAATATCTTGGGCTTCTTAGGGTTGACAAGATGTTTGCCGGCCACGCCCAAAGATCTCCCCTAAATATGTTTAGAAGATTTGGTAATCTTGCTCAATCACTAATAACGAGAAACATAATAGTTGAATAAAGAATGACTTAATTCCATATCTTTATTTAACATGGTATTAGAAACAAAAGGATAATAATAATGAGAAATTATTAAAAGGTTTTCCGGAGCCTTGCCGAATACTAGAGGCATCAAGTGTTGCTAGACGCTAACCGAATGTGATCGCTCTATTAACATATATCCAAGTGGGAGCTGTTGGTTTTATGGATATAAATTAGTAGACGTGAGTTAGGATCGAACTCGAGACTATGGGATTGCACACTTTACGTATGAGAATTTAAAGTTAAATAATTAAATATAAATGTTGTATTTATTTATTTATTAAACAAAATAACTAACGGACGTTAAGTAATTAATGTAATGGACTAACGGGTGTTAAAGGTATTTGGAAAAGGACTAAATTGCAAAGTTGGGAAGGTTCCGAATCCCTTTAGGACTCTCTAAACCGACGGCCAAGGATCAAAACAAGAAAGAAAACCAACTTGTTCACCAAGTTTGTTTGGTATATAAAACAAGGCTGGGGTTTTATTTTTCCACTTTGTGCTCATAAGCTAAGCCCTAATTGTTTGTGTGTGTTTTTCTGTTCTAAAACCGGTCACTAACACCCTTCAAAAGGGATCGATTCATCACTTTTCCAAACAACAAGTTATTTGGTTTGATAAAACTAGCATTCCTTTAATTCGGTTTAGTACGTGTGTACAAGAACATAGTAATAACACACTATTGTTATTATCTTGGATTGAATTACAAAACGGTAAGGGGTAATTCTTATAATCCTATAAACCCTAATTAGGGTTCATCCCAATTGCTAGTTTGTGGATTTGATTCTTGTTCGGCTAGAATCAAGAAAAGGTACGCACATTCTTCTTATGTTAATTAATTATTCGTTAATCTTTCCTATACGCTTCCGCTTGAATACTTTGATGTTTTGTGATTATTTATTTGATTGTCATGTTATATAATTCCAACAAAACATGCACTATCTTAGCTTCTCTAAGTATGTCATATTATAGATAATAACAATTAGAGGCATGAGAACACAAAGATAAAATTAAATAACATATGCCAACCAAGTTCTGAACTAATCAGATATTAAAATACTTACAGCTTAAAAAGGCAAGCCTTGAATGTAATTTTATCCACAATGTGAGTATCCACTGTCAAACACATGGTCACATCTATACATCTGATGATAACAAAACCAAGAAGATCAACAAAATTTTGATGACTAGATTGGTAATATCATCAATTAGAGGTCTTTGATTATTATTTGATAACTAGAATGAATTCTATATAATTAACCTCTAAAAAGAAAGAATCAACTGATATTACCATAAAAAGACCATCCCCCGAAACAGAAGCAAACGTGAACACTCGGTGATCAGAATCATCACCATTCTGTTAGATCAAATAATGATATAAATGTTCCCTTTTTATCATTTTCCAATTATTGTTCAAAAACAAGTTTTTCAACGGCCAAAAAAGGTTACAATTACGTATCTAATGATGTTATGTGCCTGCCATAGCGACCGACGTAATGGTGGCCAAGAGCCCGAGACAATCGTGACCGATGCAATGATGAGCGCTGAAATAGTGACCTATTGAATGGTGACCGATGCAATGAAGGTTTTGCTTGAGGAGCTGAGGGACCTTCTTTTGGATCATCGGGTTTTAAAACCCAACCAGGTGCTTCATCATAACATAACCATAATCATAGAATAATTCTACACGAGCTTCAATACGCTCTTTTGCAAATATGTCAACACGATGGTAACCAGACACTTTCAAAATCTGCATGTGTCGGCTCGTTTAGACACTAAAAAAGGCAAGATATGCAGATCGATATTGAAAGTGGCGGGTGATCATCGTGTTGGAATATTTGCAAAAGAGCATATCGAAGCTGGTGTAGAGTTATTCAATGATTATGGTTATGCATGTGATAAGACACATGTTTGGGCTTTGAAACCCTATGATCCACAAGAAGCCCTTCAGCTTCTCAAGCTTGAGCAAAATGCTCGAGCTTTAAAGCCCAAACAGGTGCCCAATCACATGAATAACCATAATCGTAGAATAATTCAACACATGCTTCAATACGCTCTTTTGCAACTATGGCAACACAATGATCACCAGCCACTTTCAATATCTGCATGTCTCGGCTTTTTTAGAAACATGCAGATGTTGAAAGGTGATCATTGTTGGCATATTTTCAAAATCGCGTATTGAAGCTGGTGTATAGTTATTCTATGATTATGGTTATGCACGTGATTAGATACCTATTTGGTCCAAATAGAGGTCCTTCAACTCCTCGAGCTCGAGCAAAATGCTCGGGCTTGAAAGCCCAAACAGATTCCTGATCACATGCATAACAATAATCATAGAATAACTCTCCACGCTGCAATACGATCTTTTGCAAATATGCCAACATGATGATCAATGGCCACTTTCAATATCTACATATCTCGGCTTTTTTTTTGACACATGCAGATTGTGAAAGTGGCAGGTGATCATCGTGTTAGCATATTTACTAAATAGCGTATTGAAATTGGTGTAGAGTTATTCTATAATTATGGTTATGCACGTGATTAGACATTTTTTTGGGCTTTGAAACCCGGTGATCCAAAAGAAGGTTTCATATCATAAGTGCACATATATTAAAAGAGATTGAAATACTTGCACAATGTAGAGGCATGCCTCCACAATATGATGATAAGGTACATTCATAGATTATAGATCTCTATTCGCACATATGAAAGTAATAGCTCAAATGTTAACTGAAAACCTATGTATACGTGTGTATATAGAAGTGTAGATTTGATAGTGATTTCTATGTGTCATAGAATTAACGTATGTAACAATAAGAAACCATCACAGTTCTATTTCCTTATTGTAACCTTAAGACATAATGAAAAATTATGCATGAAGGGCGAAAACCGATTCACCCTTACAATTAAAAAACCCTTTGTCGATTAATAATTAATTGATAATTCGACGTGGTCAGTTCTTTTTCCAATTGATTATCTTGATTTGGTTATTCACGTGCTTGAATCCTACTGATTCTACTAGTGGTCGAGTAGGTTATTTAATATTAGCCAATCATTGCTTTGCCTTTATTGTCTAATTCGCTAATATAGTCAATCGTGCATGTTATTTATCTACTGCTTGCATTTTTGCATGAGTCCTGTTGACACTGGAAGTGGTTTGTACCGGTGAGGTTTGAGGGTCGATTTATCGTGATTGTTTCTTGATGGGGTTACGAGAGAGCGGATAAAAGGGGGTAAAGTGGAACATGATCTTGGTGGTGCTGATGGTATACATGTCCGTGTCGCACCGTGTTGATGTTACACCGGTAAAGGTGTTGAACCGTATCGTTAATGGTTAATGATATATCGGTAATGATGCTATAACGGTGTCCTGCCGCTACTTGTTGATGAACGACTACCACAAGGAGAGAGAACACATTGCCTATTCTTTTGTTGACGACATGGATGCTTGCCCTTCTCCATTAACGGGGGAGTAGTTCTCGTGATCGATGGACAAGTGGAGCCGATTTCACTTGGTTCTTTCGAGCCCTGAATATGATGCACCTAGTCATGACACTCGAGGGTCATGATACTTTATGAAAACCCGTGTTATTGAAAAACAAATATTGAGGAAAACTTGTTCTGTGGGTGACGATGGCAACCATTAAAACCACCGTGATGACAGTGGATGCTACTACTTCATCGGGCTAATCCATTTGAGCATCTTAAGGTGCCGCAATACGTAAGGAACTAGAGGGATACATCTATTGATTATTATTCAAACCTCCTCAAGATGTACGAGTGTTCCTATGGCTTCTAATGTTAATGCTACTAGTAGTCCTAATAATGCTAATGTTAAGGTTGATATGAATGCACATGGGGCTGTTGGTATTGAGAAGGTTGGTGTGTATGCTTTGAAACAACCTTCTACATCAGATGTCGGTGTTACTTCGATTGAACCTAAGAAACACACGTCAAACTTTTCGAGGTTGGAGTGTAATAAGAAAGCTAATGGTGTGGATCTTTCTATCCCGATGAAAGTGGTTGAAGAGGTGAACACTAGGTTTGAAAATACTTTGTATGGGTATTTCCTTGGTCAACGACTTGCTTTTCCTGTTGTTGATTACTTTGTATGCCAATGCTGGCTAAGTTTGGTATACAAAATGTAATGATGAATGCAAATGGGTTCTTCTTTTTAAGTTCAATTCGAAGAAAGGAGTTGATGATGTTCTTGAAAACGGTCCTTGGTTGATTAGAAATGTACCTATTATTCTTAAACCATGGACATTGAACACCAACTTACTTAAAGAGGATTTGACCAACATCCCTGTGTGGGTTAAATTCCATGATGTTCCTCTTGCTATGTTTTCTGATGATGGCCTTAGTCTCCTTGCCACATTGATAGGCAAGGTTGATGCTTTCACTAGCCAAATGTGCAAGGACTCGTGGGTCAGAGTAGTTTTGCTAGATGCATGATTGAAGTGAAGTCGGATGAGGTGCTTAGGGACAGCCTACATGTTGAGATACCGTTACTTGATGGGTCGGGTTCAACTATTGAGAAGATACGGGTTGAATATGAGTGGAAACCACCTCATTGTGATAAATGTAAGATTTTTGGTCATACTCTTATTGAATGTCCTAAAGTTGTTGAACCTCCTGTTCAGCCTACTAAGCGTGTTAATGATGGTTTCAAGACGGTTAATAACAAGAAGAAGGGAAAGCAAGGTGGGTCTACTATTCCGGTGAAGGAGGGTTTACTAAACCTGTTGTGGGTGCGTTTAATATCAACCCAAAAAGATTCCTCCTGAACCTAAGAAAGTGGAAGTCACTAAGAAGAATGCTTCTGATGTGGCTGTCGAGTGGAACAAAGATCTCTACATCTAACCATTGATGATCTTAATATGGAATAACGGATGCTTGGTATTCCTTCTAATGATACCAACAAGGATGTAGATTCTGGTCGTACAATGGAAGTTAATGAAGATAAGTCTACTAAGACAGTAACTGCATCACAAGAACCCCTTGTGAGTGATTTGAAAGAGATTGAGTCGGGTGTGGCTCCTAAAACTAGTGATTCTTGTAATCCGCCCGCCTCTTCTACTAAGAGAGTTAACCCTTTTCTAAAGGGAGAGATCATGGTTTCATTCTAAAGATGAGCTAACCCATTTGATGAATCTGCTAATCTATTCGGTGGTGGCCAAGAGTTTGAAGATGAGTATGATGACTATGACTACGATGACTATGCTAATCAGGTTTATGATCTTCCAGGGAATTTGATGCCTTAATGCCATGTATGGCACCAAGTTTCAAGGTCCTAGGAAGTAATTTTCAAGTGTCCTATGTTATCATTTGAGTAGTGGCTTGTTTTCTTGTTTAGAAAATAGGAAGTATCTTGTTATGTAAGCTTTATGCCTATGTAACGGGCTGAGATATGGGATTTCACTCATATCAATTGTACTTAAACGTCTTTTTGGTTAATATATTTACCAGGGTGCAGCATTACTCCCCTTTACCAAAAAAAAAAATATATGCATGAAAGCAGCTCAAGCAACTATTATATGTATATGTATTACGTTTAGAAACAACGAAAAGCCACATACACAGACAGCTCAAAGCATAAACCATGAAACATGCACTATCTTAGCTTCTCTAAGTATGTCATCATATTAGAAATAATAACAATTAGAAGCATAAGAGCACAAAGATAAAAATAAATAACATATGCAAACCAAGTTTTGAACTAATCGAATATTAAAATACTTACAGCTTATAAAGGCAAACCTTGAATGTAATTTAATCCACAATGTGAGTATCCACTGTCAAAACACATGGTCACGTCTATACATCTGATAATAATAAAACAAAGAAGATCAATAAAATTTTGATGACTAGAATGGTAATCATCAATCAGAGGTCTTGATTACTATTTGATAGCTAGAATGAATTCTATATAAACTTCCAAAAAGCAAAGAGGAATCCACTGATATACCATAAAATAACCATCGACAAATACCTAAACAGAAGCAAAAGTGAATACTCGATGATCAGAACCATCACTATTCTGTTAGATCAAATAATGATCTAAATGTTCCCTTTCTATCATTTTCCAATTATTGATCAAAAACAAGTTTTTCAGCAGCCAAAAAAGGTTACAATTATGTATCTAATGATGTTATTTAATTTTGAAAGCAAGTTTTTATGCTTCTAGTAACACGATATGATCATTATAACATCAAAACAATCTTCTTTTTTTCAGATGCTAGTGTTAATATATATCACATTAGCAACTTCATAAATCCAAACACATGTATCATGTATCGTAAATTCAATGGGTAATTAACATGTAGATCTACGCCGCTAACTTGTAGATCTATTTTTCTGTGTAACGTTAGAATCAAGTCTTTCACCAACCAAAAAAAGTTATATTTAGCTTCTGGTAACCGATCTAATCATAAAAACAATCAAGCAGATTGGTTTTCAAATTTTGGTAACTAAAAAACATGCTTAATCGGGATATCAGCTTGTATATCAACGTCAGATTTACTCGATCTGTTATACATGTTAATTTCATAAAAAAAAGTGTAAGATTATATATTAAGATGTACATATATATAGCATGCAACGTAAGATCAATGAAACTAAACAATAATTGAAAAATAGACCTTGGTGCGACCAGATCGATTAGTGACTCAACAATCGAACTTGTGATTGGTGAGAATGATGATTTTACAGCTGCTGCTGCCGTGTTTCAGATATATCTGCTGGCAACATATCGTGTTTTTTTATACGTACCAAATATAGCAACGGATAAAACCCTAATAATACGGACTTGGGCTTTGATGTTTGGGCTTTAGATGTAGATACATATCGGGTGGTCTTTTTTATGTTAGAAATTTGCTCGTTGATTTAATTTAGGGACTATATGCATGTAAAACCCAAACCCCAGGGACCAAAGGTGTAGTTTCGTTTGATTGAACCAACAATTGGAGAGGGGGTATAATCCCTCAAAAAGTAGAAAATAATGGTAGTAAAAGCGTATGCATGCAAAATAATGGGTTCTACTGAGATTGAGTGGCCAGTGGAGGGATACGTTATATAAAGTTTTTTGAAGACAGGAATCATGTTTTTATTGGAAATCAAGTCCGGCATGTTCCAGTTAATGATGAAACGCTTTCTTCAATTCGCTTATGCTTGTTTGTTGTTTGTGACTGTAATATGTATTATATTACTCATGATCATTATGTGTATACTTTCAAACGATTGTGTTTCTTGGTGGTTGTAACGTGTTATTCGAACAGTCCTTCATTCGAATAGTTAACATTCTTTCTTTGATTACAAACACACTTGAACAGGAAAAAAAAAACAATAACTGAATTGTATTATATAAAACAAGTGAGTGTGTATCGATTGTTTTGCAGCATATGCATTACATCTATATATAGTATGTGAATCGACACAACGAACCATCATATTGGTTGGGTAATGCAGTTAGAGACTGCTTTATACATTAAACTATGTAATATATTAATATTTAAAGTTTTATTCCAAAAACAAATGACAAATGATATTTAAAGTCCAACATTCCCCCTAAATATCATGTCGTTTGTTCCCAAGTTGTTCTTCGATCTTCATAGTATGATGACAAAGTCAACATTGTCTTTCGATCATCTTGTTGGAATATTTGCAGAAGAGCATATAGAAGCTAGTGTAGAGTTATTCAATGAATATGGTTATGCATGTGATTAGACACCTCTTTGGGCTTTGAAACCCTATGATCCAAAACAAGCCCTTCAGCTCCTCGAGCATGATCAAACTGCTCGAGCTTTAAAGCCCAAACAGGTGCTTCTTGATCACGTGAATAAGCATAATCATAGAATAACTCTACAATGCTTCTATTACGCTCTTTTGCAACTATGGCAACTCGATGATCACCAGCCACTTTCAATATCTGCATATCTCGCTTTTTAGACAAATGCAGATGTTGAAAGTGGCAGGTGATACAAAATAGAGTATTGAAGTTGGTGTAGATTTATTCAATGATTATGGTTATGCATGTGATGTTTGGGATTTGAAACCCTATGATCCAAACGAAGCCCTTCAACTCCTCGAACTTGAGCAAACTACACGAGCTTTAAAGCCCAAACACGTGCCTGATCACGTGAATAACCATAATCATATAATAACTCTACACATGCTTCAATACGCTCTTTTGCAACTATGGCAACATGATGATCACCAGCCACTTTCAATATCTACATGTCACATGCAGATGTTGAAAGTGGCAGGTGATTATCGTGTTGGCATATTTACAAAATAGCGTATTTAAGTTGGTGTAGAGTTGTTCAATGATTATGCTTTTGCGGGTGATGTTTGGGCTTTGAAACCCTATGATCCAAAAGAAGCCCTTCAGCTCCTAGAGTTTGAGCAAACTGCTCAAGCTTTAAAGCCCAAACAGGTGTCTGATCACGTGAATAACTATAATCATATAATAACTCTACACATGCTTCACTACGCTGTTTTGCAACTATGGCAACATGATGATCACCAGCCACTTTCAATATCTGCACGTCTCGGCTTTTTTGGACACATGCAGATGTGGATACTGGTCGTACAATGGAGGTTAATGAGGATGAGTTGATTAAGACTGGTTCTACATCACATGTTCCGATTGTGAGTGATTTAATGGGAACAATAGATGTTGGTTCTACTCCCATAGTTGAGAAAATTGGTAAGCTTGAAAAACTAATTATTGATGGGAAAGCTACTCTTGTGGATGATGATGGTCAACCTATTCCGTCTACCTATTCTACTAAGAGAGCTAACCCTTTTTCTAAAGTGGGAGAGATTGAGGTGTCTCGATTAGAAGATGAGGTAGTTGCTAACCCATTTGATGAGTCTGCTAATATATTTGGTGGTGGCCAAGAGTTTGAAGATGAGTATGATGACTATGACTTCGATGACTATGCGAACCAGGTTCGTGATCTTCCCTTGAATTTGGATACCTTTAATGCCATGTATGGCACAAAGTTTCAAGGTTCTAGGAAGTAATCTTATTTCGTTGTGTCATTTGTTATCATTTGAGTAGCGGTTTGTTTTCTTGTTTAGAAATAGGAAGTATCTTGTTATGTAAGCTCTATGCCTATGTAACGGCAGTGATATATGGGATTTCAATCATATACATTGTACTTAAACGTTTATTTGGTTAATATATTTACCAGGGTGCAGGATTACTCCCCTTTACCCAAAAAGAAAGTGGCAGGTGATCATCGTGTTTGCATATTTTCAAAATAGTGTATTGAAGCTGTGTAGAGTTATTCTATGATTATGGTTATGCACGTGATTAGTTACATGTTTGGTCCAAATAGAGGTCCTTCAGCTCTACGAGCTCGAGCAAATTGTTCATACTTCAAAGCCCAAACATGTGCCTGATCACGTGCATAACTATAATCGTAGAATAACTCTACACATGCTTCAATACGCTCTTTTGCAAATATGACAACACGATGATCACAAGCCACTTTCAATATCTACATGTCTCGGCTTTTTTTTTCACACATGCAGATGTTGAAAATTCGTGGGTGATCATCGTGTTGGCATATTTACAAAATAGCATAGTGAGGTTGGTGTAGAGTTATTATATGAGTATGGTGATGCACATTATCAGACACTTGTTTGGCCTTTGAAACCCACCAAATAGGTGCTTCTTGATCACGTGGATAAGCATAATCATAGAATAACTCTACACATGCTTCTAATACGCTCTTTTGCATCTATGGCAACACGATGATCACCAGCCACTTTCAATATTTGCATGTCTCGGCTTTTTTTAGACACATGCAAATGTTGAAAGTGGCAGGTGATCATCTTGTTGGCATATTTACAAAATAGCGTATTGAAGTTGGTGTAGAGTTACTCAATGATTATGGTTATGCATGTGATGTTTGGGCTTTGAAAACCTGTGATCGAAAAGATGCCCTTCAGCTCCTCGAGCTTGAGCAAACTGCTCGAGCTTTAAAGCCCAAACAGGTGCCTGATCACGTGAATAACTACAATCATAGAATAACTCTACACATGCTTGAATACGCTCTTTTGCAACTATGGCAACATGATGATCACCAGCCACTTTCAATATCTGCACGTCTTGGCTTTTTTGGACACATGCAGATGTTGAAAGTGGCAGGTGATCATCGTGTTTGCATATTTTCAAAATAGTGTATTGAAGCTGTGTAGAGTTATTCTATGATTATGGTTATGCACGTGATTAGATAAATGTTTGGTCCAAACAGAGGTCCTTCAGCTCTACGAGCTCGAGCAAATTGTTCATACTTCAAAGCCCAAACATGTGCCTGATCACGTGCATAACTATAATCGTAGAATAACTCTTCACATGCTTTAATACGCTCTTTTGCAAATATGACAACACGATGATCACAATCTACTTTCAATATCTACATGTCTTGATGCAGATGTTGAAAATTGGCGGCTGATCATCGTGTTGGCATATTTACAAAATAGCGTATTGAGGTTGGTGTAGAATTATTCTATGAGTATGGTGATGCACGTGATCAGACAATTGTTTGGGCTTTGAAACCCGGTGATCCAAACAGGTGCTTCTTGATCACGTGAATAAGAATAATCATAAAATAACTCTACACAATGCTTCTAATACGCTCTTTTGCAACTATGCCAATACGATGATCACCAGACAGTTTCAATATCCGCATGTCTCGGCTTTTTTTAGACACATGCAGATGTTGAAAGTGGCAGGTGATCATTGTATTGGCATATTTTCAAAATAGCGTATTAAAGTTGGTGTAGAGTTATTCAATGATTATGGTTATGCATGTGATGTTTGTGCTTTGAAACCCTATGATCCAAAAGAAGCCCTTCAGCTCCTCGAGCTTGTGCAAACTGCTCGAGCTTTAAAGCCCAAACAAACAGGTGCCTGATCACGTGAATCACCATAATCATAGAATAACTCTACACATGCTTCAGTACGCTATTTTGCAACTATGCCAACATGATGATCTTCGGCCACTTTCAATATCTGCACGTCTCGGCTTTTTTGGACACATGCAGATGTTGAAAGTGGCAGGTGATCATCGTGTTGGCATATTTACAAAATAGTGTATTGAAGTTGTGTAGAGTTATTCTATGATTATGGTTATGCACGTGATTAGATACATGCTTGGTCCAAATAGAGGTCCTTGAGCTCCTCGAGCTCGTGCAAAATGCTCATACTTCAAAGGCCAAACATATGCCAGATCACGCGCATAACTATAATCATAGAATAACTCTACACATGCTTCATGTTGGTTTTATGGATATAAATTAGTAGACGTGAGTTAGGATCGAACTCGAGACCACGGGATTGCACACTTTACGTATGAGAATTAAAGTTAATAAATAAATGTAATATTTATATTTATTTATTAATTAAATGAAACAACATAACGGACGTTAAGTAATTAACCGTAATGGACTAACGGGCATTAAATGTAATTGGAAAAGGACTAAGTTGTAAATATTGGGAAGTTTCCGGAATCCCCTTGTGGGATAACAAACCGATCGGCCACAAGGACCCAAACCCAACCCATCTACAACTCAAACTTGTTCACCAAGTTAGTTTGGGTATAAATACAAAACCAAGGGTGTTTGTAATTTATCTCTTGTACTCACTAGCTAAACCTAAAAATTTGTTTGTGTGTGTTTTGCTAAAACCGGTCGACACACATCGCTAGGGTGTCGATCCTTAAAATTTTCCAACTAAAGTTATTTTTTGATTAAAACTAGCATTCCTTTAATTCGGTATAGTACGTGTGTACAAGAAAATGGTACTAACACAATATTGTTAGTATTGTTGGATTGAATTACCAAACGGTAAGGGGTAATTCACAAAAAATCCTATAAACCCTAATTAGGGTTCATCCAATTGCTAGTTTTGTGGATTTGATTCTTGTTCGGCTAGAATCAAGAAAGGTACGCACTCTTTATGTTAATCAATTATTCGTTAATAATTCCTATACGCTTCCGCATGTATACTTTGATGTTTTATTTATTGAATGTCATGTTATATAATTCCAACAGTGACATCACGAGTCATTGGTTTTAATGAGTAATTAATTACATAAACACGTAAAAAACGAATAATTGTATGTTGTTTGATATGGTTAATCTAGGGTTTTGGTTTATTTTTTTTGGGTCGATTTATTTTTTTATGGGGCGTACCCCTTTAATTTTTTTTAGTCGACACATTTAAATTTTTTTTAAGGTTTTAAAATTGTTTGTTAACCTTATCGAAACCTAGAATTAATATATTTGTTACGTGATTAATTCATGAATAATATGTTATGTGACATGGAATTATATGCGATAATGTGACTAATTGTATAATTGTTATTATATATCCATGATGATACATGCATGTTTGTCATGGATAGTTTCTTGAATTATTGTTTAATTGTTAAGATATTTTATCACATGTTTATTTATGATAAATCTTGAATTGGGGAAGACTCCAATTATATATTAATGAATCAATTATGTGCAATTTGATATATTTTAATTAAGGGTTTACGCAATCGATTCATCGATGTATGTGACTCACTTTCTATTGCTGGAGTGAAAGCCTTAATTAATATATACATTAATTTAACCTATACATTGATTATTAATTGAGTTTTATTGAATAAGTTGCATATGGCTACTTGTTTACACGTATTAAATTGTTAGTTATGTGCGCATTGTTTTTTAGTTGTTTATTCTTTATTTGTTTACTTGTTTGTTTATTATGTATGAGAGTTTTAAGGGTAATTACCACAAGCTCTGAGTGTGGTGGATGATAAAATGAAGGAGCCAGTGGTGGTTTCTAGTGTGCAACAGGAACTGGGTCAGCCTTCTTCTTACAATTCTATTTCTCCCCCTAAAAGGACTAATCCGTTCTCAAAAGTGAGAGAAATTGTTGTTTCTGACAGTGATGATGACCAAGTACTCCCGAGGATAACCGATGGCGAATTTTTCTTGCCTCGGAGGTGGTGGATATGAATATGAAGATGAAGAGGATTATGATGATTATACGAGCCACGTCTACGATCTCCCACATGAATTAAATGACTTTAAGCTTAAAGGGCGTGGTAAAAAGTAGTCTTGGTGTTCATATAGTGGTAGTATATCTTCTGTGAGTTGTGATTTATTGTTTTATTTTGATATTGGAAGTGCATTATGTAAGTTTCCCCATGTAACGGGCTGAGATATGAGATGTCACTCATATCCTTTGTACTTAAATGTTTTTTGGAGTAATAATATTTACCGGGTCTCTTGACCTCTTACCCAAAAAAAAGTTTTAAGGGTAATTTTGAATAGAAAAATAAACGGACTAAACAATGGCGAAATTTGATTTGTTTTTGAAGAGTTAAGTTTTTAATAGTTTAATTGATTGATGATTTTGGTACAAAAAGTGAGAAAGACTCACCTAATTTGACAGACTGTGTGGGAAGTACTAGGTGGGGAGCGCATTAAATTGTGACCCTAAAGAGGGAGGTTATTGCTTCAGCAGTGACCAAACTCTCCGCTGTTTATGAGTCAAATTGGAGTTACCAAGTAGGCTATGCGTACAAAATCATCTTAAGGGCGAATTAGCTTTAATTCCATGCGCCACTTCTGTGGTAATTACCCGAAACACTAAGTGTTTACACTTATGCAAAAGTACGGTATAATGGACGATAATTAAAGGTAAATTCCTTGATTGGCGAAACCAATACCTCAATCAAAATTTTGATAATTTGATCTTTATGAATTGGTAATAAAAAGTTTTTTATTAAATTTATGCTACAAGATAAATGCATGACATCTTTGTACATATTTGATTTGACCACATAAAATCAAAACTAGTACCCTTTATAAATTAAGTTATATGCCATCTAATTAAAAGGAACACTTGAAGTTGCAATTTACGTCATGACAGTACTTGGCGAGATTGTAATGGAGAGGTAAATCTTTATGTAAAGTCAGACCTTACATGAACATATTTGTAGTTCTTTAAGTTAGATACTTAAGTTGAGTAGGAAGTGAGACCTGGACTCAAGGCATAAGATGGGATGAAACATGTTTATATTTGCAATAGCGTTGGAAAATATATATCCCATAATGATCTAGGAATTGGAAATTGTTTGCCAATTATTATTCAACAGATTACCTTATTATGTGCTTTCGTTACTAGCAGATCAACTGATGTAATGAACCTATGATAATTTGGATCCTAGTTTTCAAGAAAATTATATGGTTATATGTTTATATTACCTTGTGTATATTTTATTTTCTTGAAAAGTGTATTATCGAAAATACTAATATTTGAACTTTTTTCTGTAGAAATGGCTCAAAACAACGATAACACTAACACTGCACTAAGTTCTGCGTTAAAAAGTTTTTTTGATCGAGAAAAGTTGACTGGCTCTAAGAACTTCAATGATTGGCACCGCTCTTTGAGAATTTTCTGTAGAGTTGCTGATCGGTTGAATTATCTGTACACGCCTTGTCCTGCTAAACCAGCACCTGACGCACCTCAAGCGGATAAGATGCTTGGAAAATTGAGTATAAGCGTCATAATGATATGGCTTGCCTAATGTTGGGAACGATGGAACCTGCTCTTCAAAAGCAGTTCGAAAACTATTTCCCATCTGTCATGCTCGATGAACTTCAAACTATGTTCGAAAAACCAGTTGCTGTCGCAATTTATGATTTGATCGATGCATTACACAGCTGCAAGCAGGGAGAGGGTAAACCCGTAAGTGCTCATGTACTGGAAATGAAAGGTTACATGGACCAATTAAGGGCACTTGGCAAAACTTATGAAGATGGCATAGCCGTGAACTTGATCAACAGATCCCTTAACAAGGATTTTAATGGTTTTGTTCGGAGCTTCAATATGCACTGCGTGGGGAAGATAGTTACTGACCTACACGCATTGCTAATTGATTATGAAAAAGGGTTACCTCAAAAGGCTCCTACTCCCCAGGTACTGGCTATTTAGGGTGGAAGGATTAATAAGCCAAAACCACAGCGTGCGAACAACAAGAAGGTGAAGGGCAAAGGGAAAGTTGATAAAGGTAAAAAGGTTATGGCCTATCAACTAGAACCCAAGAAGTACCCTACTCCTAGGAAGGAAAATCCTAAAAAAGATCAAGCATGCCACCACTGCAAGGTCGTTGGGCATTGGAATAGAAATTGTGCTCTCTATCTTGATGAATTGCGGGCAAATAAGATGAAGTATGACGGGTCCTCGGGCGCCAGTTCTTCAGGTAATTTATTTGTCATTGAATTATTTACTCTAAATTATAAAAATTCCTGGGTATATGATACTGGATGTGGTATTTACATTTGTAATACACTGCAGGGGTTTAGAGTGGAAAGGAAGCTGGCCTATGGGGAGCAATATCTGCACGTGGGAAATGGCGCACATGCATTTTGTTGAAGCCATAGGAACGTTTGGTTTAGTTATGCCTCGCTTGAGTATCATTATTGAACAATTTGCATTACGCACCTTTTATAATTAGAGGTGTTGTTTCCTTTTCAATTTTGTTGGATGATGGTTTTACTTATACTATTTCACGTAATGGAATTTCTGTTTCTTTAAATGGTGTATTTTATTTTAATGCGATTACTGTGAACGGTGTGTTTGAAATTGATGTGATTGGAAATGAATCTAACAAATATAATAATTTGATGTTTAGCATCAATAAGAAAATGAAGTTGGACTTGAATTCTTCTTATCTTTGGCATTGTAGACTTGCTCATATAGGCAAGGCTCGCATGCAAAAGTTTCAACAAGAAGGGCTTTTGGAAAGTATCAATGATGAATCATTTGATAAATGTGAGTCATGCATATCTGGGAAGATGACAAAGAAAACTTTTCATAGCAATATGGAGAGGGCGTCTGATCTACTTAGTCTTATTCATACTGATGTGTGTGGACCACTTAGACATGTGTCAAAGAGAGGTGCTAGCTACATCTTAACCTTTATTGATGATTTTAGCCGTTATGGTTATGTTTATTTACTTAAACATAAACATGAGGTGTTTGAAAAATTTAAGGTTTTCAAAGCGGAAGTAGAACTGCAATTGGGAAAGAAGATTAAAGCTCTTCGACTGATAGAGGAGGCGAGTATCTAAGCCAAGAGTTTAAAGATTACTTAGCTGAGAATGGAATTGTCCAGAATCTCACTTCTCCATCTACTCCACAACAAAATGGTGTATCTGAGAGAAGAAATCGTACATTGTTAGACATGATACGATCTATGTTTAATCTTACTACTCTACCTTTATCCTTTTGGGATTGTGCTTTAGAATTAGCTGTTTGCATTCTGAATATAGTTCCCACAAAGAAGGTTGATAAGACACCATATGAAATATGGCATGGTAAAGCTCCTAACCTGTCTTATTTAAAGGTCTGGGGTTGCGTGGCGTATGTTAGACGTGACTCAGCAGATAAACTCCAACAAAGATCTGTAAAGTGTATCTTCATAGGATACCCTAAGGAAACTATAGGTTACTACTTCTACTATCCAATTGAAAATAAAGTAATTGTTGCTAGGTATGGATATTTTCTTGAAAGTGATCTCGTATCTCAAGAATTTAGTGGGAGAGTTTATGATCTGGAAGATGATCAAGAAGATGCATTACCTTCTGAAAATACTAACGTACTTCCGGTAGAACCTGATAGTCTGGGTCCTCCACCAGAAGTTGAAGTGATTCCCGTTCATAGATCCGTAAGGTCTACGCGTGCACTTGAACGTATATGTCTTAACGTAGAGGTTGAGGAAACTATGTTAGGAGATCTTAGAGAGCCTACTAGTTATAAAGCTGCCATGGCAAGTCATGAAAAGGACAAATAGCAAGCTGCAATGAATGGGCAAATGCAATCCATGAGAGAAAATGAAGTCTGGGAAGAGGTCGATTTACCTCCAAACGCCAAGGTGGTTGGAAGTAAGTGGCTCTATAAAATAAAGACAGACATGGATGGCAATATACACGTCTATAAAGCTCATCTAGTTGCGCAAGGTTTTACTCAAACTTATGGCATAGATTACGAGGAGGCCTTTTCTCCTGTAGCGGACATTAGAGCTATTAGAATTCTCATAGCTATAGCTGCATACTATGACTATGAGATATGGCAGATGGATGTCAAAATCACCTTCTCGAATGGTCGCTTAGATGAAAAAATCTATATGAAGCAACCTAAGGGATTCGTGAATCCACAATTTCCAAATTGTGTAAGCAAACTTCAAAGGTCCATTTATGGATTGAAGCAAGCATCGAGGCAATGGAATAAGAGATTTGATGAAGAAATCAAAAAGTATGGACTTATTCAAAATCTTGATGAGCCATGTGTATAACACAAAGTTAGTGGGAGTGATGTAATTTTCCTTATCCTTTATGTCGATGACATATTAATTATGGGAAAAGACATTCGAAGTTTGCAAAATGTTAAGGCATATCTTGGGAAATGTTTTTCCATGAAGGATTTAGGAGAAATTGCATACATTCTGGGAATCAAGATCTACCGAGATAGGTTAAAGCGGATAATTGGTTTAAGTCAAAGCGCTTACATTGATAAAATATTGAAGAGATTCAATATGTAAAATTCCAAGAAAGAATATATGCCGATGGAAGTAAAGCATGGCTTATGTAGCGATATGTGTGCATCAACACTTCTTTGAAGTGGCACGCATGCAAAAAGTTACTTATGTTTTGGCAGTAGGATCTATTATGTATGTTGTGAGATGCACAAGGCCAGATGTAGCGTTCGCTCAAAACATGACCAGTCGATATCAACAGAATCCGAGTGAACTTCACTGGACTGCTGTTAAACATATTCTAAAGTATCTTCGGAATATGAAAGATATGTTTTTAGTGTATGGTGGAAATCGAACCACGTGAGCTTGGTGTTACGTCCTAGCAGTGATAAAGATGATATGAAGTCTCAGACGGGTTATGTCTTTGTCATCAATGGAGGAGCAGTTGGTGAAAGAGCAAGAAGCGAGTACTGATTGCGATGTGCGATAAAATCCGAATACATAGCTGCTTCGAAGTGCAATGGAGGTACATGTTTGGATTAGAAAATTCATTTCAGGGCTTGGTGTTATGCCTTTAATTGAATCACCTATTGATATGTATTGTGACAATTCTGCTGCAATCATATTTGCTAATGAACCTGGAGTCATGAAGGGCACCAGACATTTTCTACGGAAGTATCACTATGTTCAGGAACAAGTCCTTGAGGGTGAAATTCATCTACTGAAAGTTCACACAGATGACAACTTAGCTGATTCTTTCACTAAGGCTTTGGCTAGAGACAAGCTTTTTGGACTTGCCAATGGAATTGGACTTCGTTTAGCTAAAATTTTCATGCAGAACTATAATTAGTATTTGGATAAAGGATATTGTAAAACATTTATTATTTTGATGAAATAAAGTTTGGATTATGTTTATTTTCATTTATAATATTGTTTTCCTATATTTGCATGTTTAATCCATGAGTAACTAAGTTATTCGAAATTGTCCGTTGTCGATTAATGATATGGGAGTATCATTAAACTAAGACAAATCTGAGAGATGTGGTAGAATATACTTGAAAGTATATTGATGAGAATGCATACCAATTTTAGATGATATTCAATGAATTGAATATAGGACTTATCCCAACTACATAATTTACTTTAAGGATATTGTTATAAGTAAATTATAAATAGTTATCCTCAGACTTGAGATGCCAGATAAGTGTCATGAATGTAGTGCATTTCTGTGGAGCAACTTAACGCTATACGAAACTGGTAGTCATAAGGGTTGTTTTCAGAAATGTTGCAAAGTTTGTGGGTTAGTCTCGTAGTCAAGATAGAATTTGTTCATTCAAATTTATTTGGAGTTTAATACTGTTGGCCCCCTCGTAGGGTTGACAAGATGTTTGTGAGGCCGCACCCAAACTCTCCCCTAATTATGTTTAGAAGATTTGATAATCTTGGTCAATCACTTATAACGAGAAACAGAATAGTTTAATAAAGAATGACTTAATTCTATATCTTTATTTAACGTGTTATTAAAAACAAAAGGATAATAATAATGAAAAATCATTAAAAGGTTTTCCGGGAGCCTTACTCGAGTCGTGCTAGAGGCATCGAAGTGTTGCTAGACGCTAACCGACGTGATCACTCTATTAAGATATATCCAAGTGGGAGCTGTTGGTTTTATGGATATAAATTAGTAGACGTGAGTTAGGATCGAACTCGAGACCACGGGATTGCACACTTTACGTATGAGAATTAATGTTAATAAATAAATGTAATATTTATATTTATTTATTAATTAAACGAAATAACATAACGGACGTTAAGTAATTAACTGTAATGGACTAACGGACGTTATATGTAATTGGAAAAGGACTAAGTTGTAAATATTGGGAAGGTTCCGGAATCCCCTTGTGGGATAACAAACCGATCGGCCACAAGGACCCAAATCCAACCCATCTACAACTCAAACTTGTTCTCCAAGTTAGTTTGGGTATAAATACAAAACCAAGGGTGTTTGTAATTTATCTCTTATACTCATTAGCTAAACCTAAAAATTTGTTTGTGTGTGTTTTGTTAAAACCGGTCGACACACACCTCCAGGGTGTCGATCCTTAAACTTTTCCAACTAAAGTTATTTGTTTGATTAAAACTAGCATTCTTTTAATTCGTTATAGTACGTGTGTACAAGAAAGTGGTACTAACACAATATTGTTAGTATTCTTGGACTGAATTACAAAACGGTAAGCGGTAATTCACAAAAAATCCTATAAACCCTAATTAGGGTTCATCCAATTGCTAGTTTTGTGGATTTCATTCTTGTTCGGCTAGAATCAAGAAAGGTACGCATATTCTTCTTTATGTTAATTAATTATTCGTTAATAATTCCTATATGCTTCCGCATGTATACTTTGATGTTTTGTGTTTTATTTATTGAATGTCATGTTATATAATTCCAACACTTCAGTACGCTGCCAACATGATGATCACAAGCCACTTTCAATATCTAAATGTCTCGGCTTTTTTTTTTCACACATGCAGATGTTGAAAATTGGCGGGTGATCATCGTGTTGGCATATTACAAAATAGCATATTGAGGTTGGTATAGAGTTATTCTGTGAGTATGGTGATGCACGTGATCTGACACTTGTTTGGGCTTTGAAACCCGGTGATCCAAACAGGTGCTTCTTGATCACGTGAATAAGCATAATCATAGAATAACTTTACACATGCTTATAATACGCTCTTTTGCAACTATGGCAACACGATGATCACCAGCCACTTTCAATATCTGCATGTCTCAGATTTTTTAGACACGTGCAGATGTTGAAAGTGGCAGGTGATCATCGTGTTGGCATATTTACATAATAGGGTATTGAAGTTGGTGTAGAGTTATTCAAAGATTATGGTTATGCATTCTCGAGCTTGAGCAAACTGCTCGAGCTTTAAAGCCCAAACAGGTGCCTGATCAAGTGAATAACCATAATCATAGAATAACTCTACACATGCTTTAATACGCTCTTTTGCAACTATGTCAACATGATGATCACCAACCACTTTCAATATCTGCACGTCTCGGCTTTTTTGGACTCATGAAGAATGTTGAAAGTAGCAAGTGATCATCGTGTTGACATATTTTCAAACTAGTGTACTGAAGTTGTGTAGAGTTATTCTATGATTATGGTTATGCACGTCATTAGATGCCTATTTGGTCCAAATAAAGGCCCTTCAGCTCCTCGAGCTCGAGCAAAATGCTCTTACTTCAAAGCCCAAACATGTGTCTGATCACGTGCATAACTATAATCGTAGTATAACTCTACACATGCTTCAATACGTTCTTTTGCAAATATACCAACACGATGATCACAAGCCACTTTCAATATCTACATGTCTCGACTTTTTTTTCACCCATTCAGATGTTGAAAATTGGCGGGTGATCATCATGTTGGCATATTACAAAATAGCGTATTGATGTTGGTTTAGAGTTATACAATTTTGGAGACATGCAGATGTTGAAAGTGAAAGGTGATCATCGTTTTGGCATATTTACAAAATAGTGTATTGAAGTTGTGTTGAGTTATTCTATGATTATGGTTATGCACGTCATTAGATGCCTACTTGGTCCAAATAAAGGCCCTTGAGCTCCTCGAGCTCGAGCAAAATGCTCTTACTTCAAAGCCCAAACATGTGCCTGATCACGTGCATAACTATAATCATAGAATAACTCTACACATGCTTCAGTACGCTACCAATATGATGATCACAAGCCACTTTAAATATCTAAATGTCCCGGTTTTTTTTTCACACATGCAGATGTTGAAAATTGGCGAGTGATCATCGTGTTTGCATATTACAAAATAGCATATTGAGGTTGGTGTAGAGTTATTCTATGAGTATGGTGATGCACGTGATCTGACACTTGTTTGGGCTTTGAAACCCGGTGATCCAAACAGGTGCTTCTTGATCACGTGAATAAGCATAATCATAGAATAACTCTACACATGCTTATAATACGCTCTTTTGCAACTATGGCAACACGATGATCACCAGCCACTTTCAATATCTGCATGTCTCGGCTTTTTTAGACACATGCAGATGTTGAAAGTGGCAGGTGATCATCGTGTTGGCATATTTACATAATAGCGTATTGAAGTTGGTGTAGAGTTATTCATAGATTATGGTTACGCATCCTCGAGCTTGAGCAAACTGCTCGAGCTTTAAAGCCTAAACAGGTGCCTGATCACGTAAATAACCATAATCATAGAATAACTCTACACATGCTTTAATACGCTCTTTTGCAACTATGTCAACATGATGATCACCAACCACTTTCAATATCTGCACGTCTCGGCTTTTTTGGACACATGCAGATGTTGAAAGTGGCGTGTTGGCATATTTTCAAACTAGTGTATTGAAATTGTGTAGAGTTATTCTATGATCATGGTTATGCACGTCATTAGATGCCTATTTGGTCCAAATAGAGGTCCTTCAGCTCCCCGAGCTCGAGCAAAATGCTCTTACTTCAAAGCCCAAACATGTGCCTGTTCACGTGCATAACTATAATCGTAGAATAACTCTTCACATGCTTCAATACGCTCTTTTGAAAATATGCCAACACGATGATCACAAGCCGCTTTCAATATCTACATGTCTCGGCTTTTTTTACACATGCAAATGTTGAAAATTGGCGGGTGATCATCATGTTAGCATATTACAAAATAGCGTATTGATGTTGGTTTAGAGTTATTCTATGAGTATGGTGATGCACGTGATCAGACACTTGTTTGGGATTTGAAACCAGGTGATCCAAACAGGTGCTTCTTGATCACGTGAATAAGCATAATCATAGAATAACTCTACACATGCTTCTAATACATTAATTTGCATCTATGGCAACACGATGATCACCAGCCACTTTCAATATCTGCCTGTCTCGGCTTTTTTAGACACATGCAGATGTTGAAAGTGGCAGGTGATCATCGTGTTGGCATATTTTCAAAATAGCGTATTGAAGTTGGTTTAGAGTTATTCAATGATTATTGTTATGCATGTGATGTTTGGGCTTTGAAACCCTATGATACAAAAGAATCCTGTCAGCTCCTCGAGCTTGAGCAAGCTGCTCGAGCTTTAAAGCCCGAACAGGTGTCTGATCATGTGAATAACCATAATCATAGAATAACTCTACACATGCTTCAATACGCTCTTTTGCAACTATGGCAACATGATGATCACTAGCCACTTTCAATATTTGTACGTCTCGCCTTTTTTGGAGACATACCGATGTTGAAAGTGGCAGGTGATCATCGTTTTGGCATATTTTCAAAATAGTGTATTGAAGCTGTGTAGAGTTATTCTATGATTATGGTTAAGCACGTGATTATATACATGTTTGGTCCAAATAGAGGTCCTTCAGCTCCACGAGCTCGAGCAAATTGCTCATACTTCAATGCCCAAACATGTGCCTGATCACGTACATAACTATAATCGAAGAATAACTCTAAAAATACGCTCTTTTGCAAATATGACAACACGATGATCACAAGCCACTTTCAATATCTACATGTCTCGGCTTTTTTTTCACACATGCAGATGTTGAAAATTCGTGGGTGATCATCGTGTTGGCATATTTACAAAATAGCATAGTGAGGTTGGTGTAGAGTTATTATATGAGTATGGTGATGCACATTATCAGACACTTGTTTGGCCTTTGAAACCCGCCAAACATGTGCTTCTTGATGAGGTGAATAAGCATAATCATAGAATAACTCTACACATGCTTCTAATACGCTCTTTTGCATCTATGGCAACACGATGATCACCAGCCACTTTCAATATCCGCATGTCTTAGCTTTTTTTAGACACATGCAGATGTTGAAAGTGGCAGGTGATCATTGTATTGGCATATTTTCAAAATAGCGTATTAAAGTTGGTGTAGAGTTATTCAATGATTATGGTTATGCATGTGATGTTTGGGCTTTGAAAACCTATGATCAAGAAGAAGCCCTTTAGCTCCTCGAGCTTGAGCAAACTGCTTGAGCTTTAAAGCCCAAACAGGTGCCTGATCACGTGAATAACCATAATACTAGAATAACTCTACACATGCTTCAATACGCTCTTTTGCAACTATGGCAACATGATGATCACCACCACTATCAATATCACACGCGTCTTGGCTTTTTGGACACATGCAGATGTTGAAAGTGGCGGGTGATCATCGTGTTGGCATATTTTCAAAATAGTATACTGAAGCTGTGTAGAGTTATTCTATTATTATGGTTATGCACGTGATTAGACACATTTTTGGTCCAAATAGAGGTCCTTCAGCTCCTCGAGCTCGAGCAAATACTTCAATGCCCAAACATATGCCTGATCACGTGCATAAAAATAATCATAGAATAACTCTACACATACTTCAATACGGTCTTTTTCAAATATGCCAACACGATGATCACAAGCCACTTTCAATATCTACATGTCTTGGCTTTTTTTTCACACATGCAGATGTTGAAAATTGACGGGTGATCATCATGTCATTGTATTACAAAATAGCATATTGAGGTTGGTGTAGAGTTATACAATTTTGGAGACATGCAAATGTTGAATGTGGCAGGTGATCATCGTGTTGGCATATTTACAAAATAGTGTATTGAATTTGTTTTTTTTCGGGTAAAAGGGTTAATTCACCCACGTAAAATTCATTACTCCAAAACGTTGAGGTACAGGGTGAGGGTGATATCCTCACCTCAATCCATAGGACACTTACAGAATCGAATATAAGAATGACACACCATTCCTATAACTTACAATAAAATGAACCCTACCAATAATGACAAAAGTACATTATTGGTAGGGTTCTATGAATTTGTGTAGAGTTATTCTATGATTAAGGTTATGCACGTGATTAGATACATGCTTGGTCCAAATAGAGGTCCTTGAGCTCCTCGAGCTCGTGCAAAATGCTCATACTTCAAAGGCCAAACATATGCCAGATCACGCGCATAACTATAATCATAGAATAACTCTACACATGCTTTAGTATGCTGCCAACATGATGATCACAAGCCACTTTCAATATCTAAATGTCTCGGCTTTTTTCTCACACATGCAGATGTTGAAAATTAGCGGGTGATCATCGTGTTGGCATATTACAAAATAGCATATTGAGGTTGGTGTAAAGTTATTCCATGAGTATGGTGATGCACGTGATCTGACACTTGTTTAAGCTTTGAAACCCGATGATCCAAACAGGTGCTTCTTGATCACGTGAATAAGCATAATCATAGAATAACTCTACACATGCTTATAATACGCTCTTTTGCAACTATGGCAACACGATGATCACCAGCCACTTTCAATATCTGCATGTCTCGGCTTTCTTAGACACATGCAGATGTTGAAAGTGGCAGGTGATCATCGTGTTGGCATATTTACATTATAGCGTATTGAAGTTGGTGTAGAGTTATTCAAAGATTAGGGTTACGCATCCTTGAGCTTGAGCAAACTGCGCGAGCTTTAAAGCCCAAACAGGTGCCTGATCACGTGAATAACCATAATCATAGAATAACTCTACACATGCTTTAATACGCTCTTTTGCAACTATGTCAACATGATGATCACCAACCACTTTCAATATCTGCACGTCTCGGCTTTTTTGGACTCATGAAGATGTTGAAAGTGGCAAGTGATCATCGTGTTGGAATATTTTCAAACTAGTGTATTGAAGTTGTGTAGAGTTATTCAATGATCATGGTTATGCACGTCATTAGATTCCTATTTGGTCCAAATAGAGGTCCTTCAGCTCCTCGAGCTCAAGCAATTTGCTCTTACTTCAAAGCCCAAACATGTACCTGATCACGTGCATAACTATAATCGTCGAATAACTCTACACATGCTTCAATACGCTCTTTTGCAAATATGCCAACACGATGATCACAAGCCACTTTCAATATCTACATGTCTCGGCTTTTTTTTCACACATGCAGATGTTGAAAATTGGCGGTTGATCATCATGTTAGCGTATTACAAAATAGCGTATTGAGGTTGGTGTAGAGTTATTTTATGAGTATGGTGATGCACGTGATCAGACACTTGTTTGGGCTTTGAAACCCGGTGATCCAAACATGTGCTTCTTTATCACGTGAATAAGCATAATCATAGAATAACTCTACACATGCTTCTAATACGCTCATTTGCAACTATGGCAACATGATGATCACCAGCCACTTTCAATATCTGCCTATCTCGTCTTTTTTAGACACATGCAGATGTTGAAAGTGGTAGGTGATCATCGTGTTGGCATATTTACAAAATAGCGTATTGAAGTTGGTGTAGAGTTATTCAATGATTATTGTTATGCATGTGATGTTTGGGCTTTGAAACCCTATGATACAAAAGAATCCTGTCAGCTCCTCGAGCTTGAGCAAATTGCTCGAGCTTTAATGCCCGAACAGGTTCCTGATCACGTGAATAACCATAATCATAGAATAACTCTACACATGCTTCAATACACTCTTTTGCAACTATGGAACATGATGATCACCAACCACTTTCAATATCTGCACGTCTCGCCTTTTTTGGAGACATGCAGATGTTGAAAGTGGCAGGTGATCATCGTTTTGGCATATTTTCATAATAGTGTATTGACGCTGTGTAGAGTTATTCTATGATTATGGTTATGCACGTTATTAGATACATGTTTGGTCAAAATAGAGGTCCTTCAGCTCCACGAGCTCGAGCAAATTGCTCATACTTCAAAGCCCAAACATGTGCCTGATCACCTGCATAACTATAATCGTAGAATAACTCTACACATGCTTCAATACGCTCTTTTGCAAATATGACAATACGATGATCACAAGCCACTTTCAATATCTACGTGTCTCGGCTTTTTTTTTCAAAAGCAACTATAATCGTGTTGGCATATTTACAAAATAGCATAGTGAGGTTGGTGTAGAGTTATTATATGAGTTTGCTGATGCACATTATAAGACACTTGTTTGGCCTTTGAAACCCGCCAAACAGGTGCTTCTTGATCTCGTGAATAAGCATAATCATAGAATAACTCTACTCATGCTTCTAATACGCTCTTTTGCATATATGGCAACACGATGATCACCAGCCGCTTTCAATATCTGCATGTCTCGGCTTTTTTAGACACATGCAGATGTTGAAAGTGGCAGGTGATCATCTTGTTGGCATATTTACAAAATAGCGTATTGAAGTTGGTGTAGAGTTACTCAATGATTATGGTTATGCATGTGATGTTTGGGCTTTGAAAACCTGTGATCGAAAAGATGCCCTTCAGCTCCTCGAGCTTGAGCAAACTGCTCGAGCTTTAAAGCCCAAACAGGTGCCTGATCACGTGAATAACCATAATACTAGAATAACTCTACACATGCTTCAATACACTCTTTTGCAACTATGGCAACATGATGACCACCAACCACTTTCAATATCTGAACGTCTCGGCTTTTTTGGACACATGCAGATGTTGAAAGTGGCGGGTGATCATCGTGTTGGCATATTTTCAAAATAGTGTATTGAAGCTGTGTAGAGTTATTCTATGATTATGGTTATGCACGTGATTAGACACATTTTTGGTGCAAATAGAGGTCCTTCAGCTCCTCGAGCTCGAGCAAAATGCTCATACTTCAATGCCCAAACATATGCCTGATCATGTGCATAAACATAATCATAGAATAACTCTACACAATCTTCAATACGCTCTTTTTCAAATAAGCCAACATGATGATCACAAGCCACTTTCAATATCTACATGTCTTGGCTTTTTTCTCACACATGCAGATGTTTGAAAATTGGCGGGTGTTCATCGTGTTAGCATATTTACAAAATAGCGTATTGAGGTTGGGATAGAGTTATTCTATGAGTATGGTGATGCACGTGATCAGACAATTGTTTCACCTTTGTAACACGCCAAACAGGTGTTTCTTGATCACGTAAATAAGAATAATCATAGAATAACTCTACACATGCTTCTAATACGCTCTTTTGCAACTATGCCAATACGATGATCACCAGCCACTTTCAATATCTGCGTGTCTCGGTTTTTTAGACTCATGCAGATGTTGAATGTGGCAGGTGATCATCGTGTTGGCATACTTTCAAAATAGTGTATTGAAGTTGGTGTAGATTTATTCAATGATTATGGTTATGCATGTGATGTTTGGGTTTTGAAACCCTATGATCCAAAAGAAGCCCAACAATATGCCAACACGATGATCACAAGCCACTTTCAATATCTACATGTCTTGGCCTTTTTTTTCACACTTGCAGATGTTCAATATGGTGATTGGTATTGACCATGGTTATGCAGTGAAATGTAGAATAGAAACGGGGATAATGTTATGCAGTAAAATAGGAACTTGTACACGAAATATTTTGGAGGGAAATAACAAGATAAGTAACTGTTTTATTGATGATTATGTCTGACAACACAAAGGTTCTATTTATATGTTGTGAACAGTGTGATGGTTCAGATATGGACCATAAGGGACACACCCTTTCATGAGTAACTGCCACAACGAAATTCTAACAATAATAAGTGCTATAACTGTTAAATGACAAGTCATCTATCCTATGTATTTAACCTTATTGGTTGAATAGATGTCTAATAATAATACATGATATAATTGTCTTAATGAAACTTAGAAATATGAGAGCATTTGGACTTATGACATCCAATACACCCCTCTAAGTTCAAATGCTTGAAACTTCTGTCCTTGATGTGGTCAGATGATGATAGTAAAATCATCATGTCTGTCTTTGTCTTCCAACTTCCCTTCCCTTTTAATACTTGCTTCTCTTTCTTGATGCGTGCTGAGATGAAATGGTTGGCTGTTTTCTTTGAGATTTTCAAGCTTCACGCCAAAGTGTTCAATCTTTTTGTCCCTTTGAATGTTCAATGAAGTGGGTTGAGTCGCATGATCTTCTCGACCTTCATGGCATTTTTCTTTGCCTTTGAAAACAGGTTCATCTGTTTCATAGTGTGACACCCTTGTTGTCTTATAGTAACAATTGAAAACATTCAAATATTGATTGTAACAAACTAACAATCTTTCATCTCTTGACAAATTTTCTTTTGTAAGCCAAAAATCTCAGCAATATAAGGAAATTCATTTGAAAAATCTACATTGAGGTAACCCCCAAGTGTCTCAACAAGTTTGTGGAGGTCCATTAAATGGATCTTTTTCCCCTGTATTGTGGGTGGTAAAGGTCCTGGTAAATCCTTTTTAAGATAGACATTATAAAACCACTTATATCCTTTGACGAACTTTTCTCTGAATTTATCCCATTCCTGACTAACTATCATATCATCTTTAATTAAATCTAGGAATGAAATATAATCATTAAAAGAATTGATAGGAGTTGGAAGATGTACACCTTTCACAATGACATAATCATTGTCTTGTGATTTGTTATCTGCAGTAGATGAATTGAATGGACACATGTAGTCCATATGTCCTTCTTGTTCACATATATTGCATCTGTATGAGAAGGCTACTGCTTTCTGTTGGTGTTTCTCCTTGTCCTTGTTCTGAGAATCTTCATCAAGCATTTTAAAGTAATTTTTCATGTATACATTTTGCCTATGGTGCATCTTATTCTGATCAAAAGAGCAGTCTGATGGGTTGAGGAACACAGGAATAGGCTTGCACCTATTTCCATTGAAGATTAGTTCCAAACCTTGTGCTTCCAAATGCCTTGTGGAGAGTATGTTGAGAGATACATCTCGTGTGAAATACACACTAGGGATGATGTAAATCTCTGATCCAAATTTGATCTTTATCTCTCAAATACCATGCACAAACATGAGTTTCTTTTGGTCTTCAATTTTCTCAACTGAGAATTTCTCCTTCACTTTTGAAAATAGATTCAAGTTAGAGCACACATGTTTATTTATTTTGTTGCTCACATACCAAATTTGATTCCATCCTTGTTCATCAGTTCCCTCCACCATAAAGTCTGTGGATAAGTGGATGAATTCAGGGTATGTTATCTGAATCTGTGGAGAATTGGTGATGATTCCATGGCCTGCATCTTCTGTGAGACTATCTTCCTTTGGACAATTTCTTGCTATATGTTTTTTTAGCCTGCACTTAAAACGGATGTAGTTCTTGTGTCTCTCTAAAGTTGCTTTCTTCTGTGTCTCTTTAAACTTCACATCTCAAGCAAAAACAACAATTCATGTTACAAACACCACTCAAGAATCTGCCCTTGATGCAAACTGGAAAAAAACACAGTTTGCGTTCATCAGAATTTCGAAGAAAAATCGAAGAAAGGTTCATGCTATATGACCAAGAGGAAGATGTTTTCAAATGCTATTAGAGCATTACCAGGGTGCCAAATCTCGAACAAAATCATGTTCTTGAGATGACTACAATTTTCGCAGCAAAGGGGTAAAGATACTTGCCCAAAAGTCACAATTATGATCAGGACGGTCATGTGACTGACCCTAAGAAGACTTAGAAGAAATCAAGGATTCAATAAGGCATAAGAAGATTCACAAGGAAGAAGGTTTTGGCATCACGACATTAGGGAGGAATTTGTTAGACCTGTTTAATGTCTGCGCCCAAAACAAAATAAAAGCCTGCTCTTTCTGGTTTGGGCCAACACGCCAAACAAACCCATTACAAGAAGGAACGGTTATTTAGGTTTAGAATGGTTAAGAAAAACATTATAACGTTTAATTTAGATGAAACGTTGTATCCTTGTGATAGCAATGATTCATTCATTATATATAGGATCATACTGTAAACATAAAAGTAACCCTTTTCTAGTATTCATATTATATTCAAATAAAGGGTTCATCCCTCTTCTTTGTTCTATATTACTAATTCTTTTTTGATGATGTTGTCATGATATTGTTAATGATCAATCGATCCTCGAAACTCCTACTCAAGACCTCTTAACATGTGGCATCAGAGCACAAAACATGGGGGGATCAGTGACAACAGATCTCATCAAGAATTCATCCAAAGGCAGATAAAGAGAAGAAATGAATCAATACTTGGCAATTGTATCAAACAACTATCAAAGGACTGCAAGGATATGCTTAAAAAGAAACTAGAGGAGATTCATGTGTATAACAATAAGTTAACATAGAAGAAAGCAACTTTGGAGATACACAAGAACTACATCTGTTTTAAATGCAGGCTAAAAGGACATATAGCAAGAAATTGTCCAAAGGAAGATAGTCTCACAAAAGATGCAGGCCATGGAATCATCACCGATTCTCCATAGATTCAGATAATATACCCTAAATTCATCCGCTTATCCATAGACTTTATGGTGGAGGGAACTGATGAACAAGGATGGAATCAAATTTGGTATGTGAGCAACAAAATAAATAAACATGTGTGCTCTAACTTGAATCTATTTTCAAAAGTGAAGGAGAAATTCTCAGTTGAGAAAATTGAAGACCAAAAGAAAATCATGTTTGTGCATGGTATTGGAGAGATACAGATCAAATTTGGATCAGAGATTTACATCATCCCTGATGTGTATTTCACACCAGATGTATTTCTCAACATACTCTCCACAAGGCAGTTGGAAGTACAAGGTTTGGAACAAATCTTCAATGGAAATAGGTGCAAGCCTATTCCTATGTTCCTCAACCCATCAGGCTGCTCTTTTGATCAGAATAAGATGCACCATTGGCAAAATGTATACATGAAAAGTTACTTTAAAATGCTTGATGAAGATTCTCAGAACAAGGACAAGGAGAAACACCAATAGAAAGCAATAGCCTTCTCACACAGATGCAATATATGTGAACAAGAAGGACATATGGACTACATGTGTCCATTCAATTCATCTACTGCAGATAACAAATCACAAGACAATGATTATGTCATTGTGAAAGGTGTACATCTTCCAACTCCTATCAATTCTTTTAATGATTATATTTCATTCCTAGATTTAATTAAAGATGATATGATAGTTAGTCAGGAATGGGATAAATTCAGATAAAAGTTCGTTAAAGGATATAAGTGGTTTTATAATGTCTATCTTAAAAAGGATTTACCAGGACCTTTACCACCCACAATACATGGGAAAGAGATCCATTTAATGGACCTCCACAAACTTGTTGAGACACTTGGGGGTTACCTCAGTGTAGATTTTTCAAATGATTTTCCTTATATTGCTAAGATTTTGGCTTACAAAAGAAAAATGGTCAAGAGATGAAAGATTGTTACAATCAATATTTGAATGTTTTCAATTGTTACTATAACACAGCAAGGGTGTCACAATATGAAACAGATGAACCTATTTTCAAAGGCAAAGAAAAATGCCATGAAGGTCGTAAAGATCATGTGACTCAACCCACTGCATTGAACATTCAAAGGGACAAAAAGATTGAACACTTTGGCGTAAAGCTTGAAAATCTCAAAGACAACAACCAACCATTTCATCTCAGCACGCATCAAGAAGGAGAAGCAAGTATTAAAAAGGAAGGGAAGATGGAAGACAAAGACAGCCATGATGATTTTACTATCATCATCTGACCACATCAAGGACAGAAGTTTCAAGCGTTTGAACTTAGGGGGGTGTATTGGAAGTCATAAGTCCAAATGCTCTCATATTTCTAAATTTCATTAAGACAATTATATCATGTATTATTATTAGACATCTATTCAACCAATAAGGTTAAATACATAGGATAGATGACTTGTCATTTAACAGTTATAGCACTTATTATTGTTAGAATTTCGTTGTGGCAGTTACTCATGAAAGGGTGTGTCCCTTATGGTCCAAATCTGAACCATCACACCATTTAAACATGCATGTTCACAACATATAAATAGAACCTTTGTATTGTCAGACATAATCATCAATAAAACAGTTACTTATCTTGTTATTTCCCTCCAAAATATTTCGTGTACAAGTTCCTATTTTACTGCATAACATTATCCCCGTTTCTATTCTACATTTCACTGCATAACCATGGTCAATACCAATCACCATATTGAAACCAAATGGACAAATCCATTCAAGAGGTCTGTTGGCACATCTCACAGGTTATGCATGTGATGTTTGGGCTTTGAAACCCTATGATCCAAAAGAAGCCCTTTTGCTCCTCGAGCTTGAGCAAATTGCTCGGGCTTTAAAGCCCAAACAGGTGCCTGATTATGTGAATAACCATAATCATAGAATAACTCTACACATGCTTCAATACGCTCTTTTGCAACTATGGCAACATGATGATCACCAGCCACTTTCAATATCTGCACGTCTCGGCTTTTTTGGACACATGCAGATGTTGAAAGTAGCAGGTGATCATCGTGTTGGCATATTTTCAAAATAGTGTATTGAAGCTGTGTAGAGTTATTCTATGATTATGGTTATGCACGTGATTAGATACCTGTTTGGTCCAAATAGAGGTCCTTGAGCTCCTCGAGCTCGAGCAAAATGCTCATACTTCAAAGCCCAAACATGTGCCTGATCACGTGCATAACTATAATCATAGAATAACTCTACACATGCTTCAATACGCTCTTTTGCAAATATGCCAACACGATGATCACAAGCCACTTTCAATATCTACATGTCTCGACTTTTTTTTCACCCATTCAGATGTTGAAAATTGGCGGGTGATCATCATGTTGGCATATTACAAAATAGCGTATTGATGTTGGTTTAGAGTTATTCTATGAGTATGGTGATGCACGTGATCAGACACTTGTTTGGGATTTGAAACCAGGTGATCCAAACAGGTGCTTCTTGATCACGTGAATAAGCATAATCATATAATAACTCTACACATGCTTCTAATACGCTCATTTGCAACTATGGCAACGCGATGATCACGTGAAATAGTTTTTTTGTTTCGTTATCACCCGATTATACTTCTACAAGAATGGGTTACAATACTGATGGGCTGAGGTAAATTATCTATTTTTTTTTTATTTAGTAACCGACTAACCAAGCCTTATGTTTGAACAACTTAGTGACTAACTTTAAAATTGTAGGCTTTTCTCATGTGGTTCCAGGACATAACCTGGAATCATACCTCGTAAAATGGAATGAAGGTGACGGTATTGTGAAACAAAATTACCTCGGTCTTGGAAAGCATTACGCAGGAGTTGTGAAGTTCGACACAACCAATAGGTTCTTTGTTGCTGCTCATGACTTTGCAATCAAGTTTTGAAATATTGATAACAAACAACTTTTGTATAGGACACATGCAGATGGTGGATTACCGGTGACATCTTCGTAGATATGCTTAAAAATCTCCAAATTTTGCTAATATGAACGACGAATTAACATATCTATGAAATGTTACCAGTGTTCCATCATCTGCACATGTACTAAACAAAAGATGTGTGTTATCCATATTCCAAAACTTGATTGGGAAGTCATCGGCAACAACTAAGAACCTATTGGTTGTGTCGAACTTCGCAACTCCTGCGTAATATGCTTTCCTAGACCGAGGTAATTCTGTATGACATTACCGTCACCTTCATTCCATTCTACAAGGTATCATTCCGGTTATGGCATGGAACCACATGAGAAAAGCATACAAATTTGATGCTAGTGAGTAATTCATTCAAACATAAGGCTAGGTTATTCGGTTACTAAAAAAAAAGATTGATAACTTACGTCCCCCCATTGGTGCTGTAAGCCGTTCTTGTGAATTATAACCGGGTGATTCATACTTGAACTTCAAATCAAAATTATCATATGCTCATACCTTAGTCTTCCCATCAATAGCCGTTGTATAGAGAAACTAACATTTGTGACGATCAAGAGTTCATATTTGAAGAACATACACCATTATTTGAGTATATATGGCCACAATTTTGTTGGTTGGCATTTCCAATGGAGGCAGGGTTCCAGACAAGGACTTCTTCAGAGAGAGACAACAACGGAAGATCCTAAATTAGTAATAGCTAATGCAAGATCTTCGGTTGCATTTTCAGTTGATGTTCTTGTCTATAACCCCCATATTCGAAAAGGTGGAAGTTTTGTGCCCTTCAGTTATGGGTCTCTTCTAACTTCTTATATATTGACTACAAAGTTCAAATCTCATCTTCCAAGGATGTGTGTTTCACCAAGTATATTAAAGCTTTATGTATTTTGTATGTATGCATTTTAAATTAGCTTGTATATTACATTACTAAAAATGTTCTTAAATTAGAGATATTGAAAGATCCAACAGCTGCTAAGCCACAAACATCTAAGTTTGTTCAAAGAAAAGGACATCCTCGGGAACTGCACCTGATAATTGTGTGTTAGCTGAGACAGTTGGTAGAAGTTCAGTGACGTATGTTACAAACGATTTTCCCCATCACAACCGGGAGCAAGCAGGCCCAAAAACAGCATCGTTTGTAATATACATTACTGAGCTCTCACCCAGTGTCTGAGTTATTGCATGATTTTCAGGTCCAATCCCCGAGGATTTCCTGTTTTAAAGCTGCCATTAATTAAGCCTACCAACATTGCAATTTTTAAAAATAATATACAAACTAATCTAAAACGCATAAATACAAAATACATAAAGCTTTACATTTACTTAGTGAAGCACACATAGTGTAACAACTTACAAGATGAGATTTGAACTTTGTAGTCGATATTAAATAGACGCATAAACGAGGGAACAAAACTTCAACCTTTTGGAAAATAGTTTTTAACGAAATCTGTATGTGGTATTTTTAATTTGTTTGTTCATTATTCTACTGCAAAAGTGAATCAGATTGTAGTTGTTAAAGGACAAGTACCAAAAACTTAGTGTATGCAATCTAAGATAATGAATAATTCATGTATGAAGACAACTCAAATGTTGCTATGCCGTATCTGATTGTGTTAGAAACTTTCAAAACTATTTGTTAATCTGATTGTAGCATTAAGAAACAATGAATAATTCATGTATGAAGACAACTCAAAGCATGAAACCATGAAACACGCGATACTTTAGTTTATGTGTGTATTTTACATTAAAACTACAATACGTTTAGCAAAATAAGAGCACACAAAGAATATAAGAGATTGGAATACTTACAGGTTGTTAAGGCAAGCCTTGTATGTTCTTTTTATCTATAAATGAGTATTCTTTTCGAACACGTATAGTCATATGTGTCTATTTATCTCATGGAAACAAAACAAAGAAGATTAACAAATTAGTTTGTAATCAACAATCGCCCACCAAATGGTATCTAAAGCCCTATATAATTACTATAATGAGTCCTATATAATTGACGATCTAATCACTAGATTGAGTCTTATATAATTAACGTCTACAAGAACAAAGAAGAAATTTATTCCATATACGATAAAAAGCCCATCGACAAATAGCGAAACAGAAGCAAAGGGGAAAACTACATGCTCAGAACCATCACCTTCGTTCCTATTAGATCAAATTACGCTATGATGTTCCCTTTTTATCATTTTCCAGTTATCGTTCAAAAACAAGTTTTTCAGCTATCAAAAATGGTTGCAATTACGTATCTAATGATGTCATCTAATCATGAAAAGTGAAAACAACCATACAGCTTTTTATGCTTATAGTAACACGATTGGATCATTAAAACATCAAAACACTCTTTTTTCAGCTGCTAGTGTTAACTATCACATTCTTAATGTCATAAATCCACACACATATATGATAGATCATGTATCGTAATTTTGATAGCTAACATATTCAATAACATTTATTTTAATCCAGATTAAATCAATCTGATTGAAATTAATATCTATATCGTGTATCGTAAATTCAATAACTAACTTGTAGATCTATTTTACCATTTGACGTTAGAAAAATGTTTTCACACACCCAAAAAAGGTGATGTTTTGCTTCTAGTAACACGATCTAATTATAAAAACAATCAAGCAGATTTTTTTCAAATTTTGGTAACTGTTTACAAGCTTAATCAGGATAGCAACTTGTAAATCAACGTAAGATTTACTCGATCTGTTAAATAAATTTCATAAAAAAAAAGGTGTAAGATTATTTTGTTATGCATATATGAGGATGTAGAATGCAACGTAAAGTAAGATAAATGAAACTAAACAATCAAAACATGCAGGATATATAAACCTTGATTCGTATCGAACTTGTGATCAGTGAGAATGATATTACAGCTGCTGGTGCCGTGGTTTCACTTTTCTGTCGGCTCAACATAGCTAGGTTTCAGATATATCTGCTGCCAACATATAGTGGTTTTTATACGTACCAAATATAGCAATAGATAAAACCCTTGGAGTTTGGGCTTTGATAATTGGGCCTTACATGTTAAATAAAAGACTAATATTATTTTTATAGATTATACATTTTTATGTCGTGGCTGTGTGAAGTTCATAATGAGAACATGAGAACTCATATAGCAAATCTTCTTCCCGTGGAACCCGCAACCTTTTAGATGGAACAACCCTTTGGTTCCTACGGAGATTCTGGAATGAGATGACTTTCATCTATAAACGGCATTAAAAAGATCTCATTCTTAATGATATCAAGTTGTAATCATTTAATTGGATCTCAAGTAGGTTTAGGTATACGGACTTTAATGGGACCGATTGGTTCGATATCCCTTGTAAAGATTTTGTAACTAAACTTTTACTCTTGGCCTCCTAGTGACTCCGGCCTCCTCGTGTCTTAGTAGGTGGCATGTTTCTTTCAATATATATAATCTCGCGGTTAAGAAAAAAATATTGATCTGAGTTGTTGGAAAACAACACTAACCAACGAGGCCATATGAATATAAAATCTCTTTCAATCAACTTATACACTTAATTTTTATAGTCACTTTGTTTCCTCTGCCTTCTTTAGCTGACAAGATTTCTAGAAATTTACATAAAGGACAATTACTCATGGACTACAGTACTTATGTCATCTATATTGTCATCTCGCTATCTTGGGACAACTCCTTAAGCTTATGCATGCTCAACGTATCGTTTATGTAATAACTTTTCTAAAAAAATGATTAGCAAACACCAATCACAAAAGCGAAGAAAGTGAGGATATGGGTTACAATGTCTCAACATGAAGTTAAGGTTTTCCAAATTGGTTACAATTATCAGTTATAACTTAGAGGATATCGTTTGAAGTTTAGATTTCAAAAATATATTAGAAGTTAGCACAGTTGTATAAATTAAATAGACAAAACTTCAACCTCATAAATATGGTCTATCTAGGGTATTCTTCTAAATATGGTCCCTACTTTTTTTAGAAGTGATTATCCTTCAATTAACGTTAAGAAATAATGAAAAGAGCAAAAGTGTAAAAATGGTAATGAACACACAAAGCTCGGTACAAAAACCCTAACTCGGTTCCACTTCAAGCTAACTCGGTTCCTAACTCAAGCTCGGTTCCAATGTATCTCGGGTCCTAATGAGTGAATTTTGGTTCCCACTATTTTCGCACCTTTCCACTAACACAAGTCCAAGATACCTATCTCGGTTCCAAGAGTGATACCGAGCTCGGTCTCAAGAACACACACCTTGATACTAAATTGTTTTACCAAAACGAATAGAAGCACTAAAACACGCCTAAAAACCTCAAATTTTAACTATTTTAACCCATTCTTTTTGCAAAATCTTGCTTAGAAACTCTAGATTTTAATAAAACAACAATTTTATCATAAAAACACATAAATTTTGATTTTAGAAAGAGATAAAGACGTGAGGACCTTTATACCATTTTCTACTCAAAACTCAATAAAAAAACGTGAATCTAAACACACGAACACTCCTATTAGATTGTTGTGTGGTGAATGATACCAAATTTTTTTCCTAATAATCGTCAAAAAACACGCATAAAACTAGAGAGAGAGAGAGAGAGAGAGAGAGAGAGAGAGAGAGAGAGAGAGAGAGAGAGAGAGAGAGAGAGAGAGAGAGACGTAAAGGGTAGAAAGAGGAGGAGGAGAGGATATGAGAGGTCGTGAAAGAAAGAACTATATTTTATATTTCTCACATAAAACACTCACATACAAAATACTTACACACCCCCAAGTAAGAGTATTTGGAGGTTTATATACTTAGCATGCGCTTGGTTCAAATTAGAGAATCAGAAAAGGAAGGGAAAAGGAAATACTAAAGAAAGAGAAAGGGTAATGAAACCATTCTCCCAATTTATTGGGTAATAGCCCATTACCCACTATTGGGTAATGGGTCATTGCATTTGAGTCAACCAAGCACCATGTTTCATTTTCTTTCCCATTGATTAAGGCATTATACCCCTCAACCAACCACCCCCTTAGTTAACACGCCTACCTTGGGCTTATGGGCTTTTCTTATGGATTGGACTTAGGCTTGATCTTTTGCAAGGCTTACATTCTTAACTAATAACATATTAAATTAGTCCAAGTCCATAGCCCGTTTTAGTAAACTATTACAACGCTTATAACAAATTACAAGATTCCTGATAATATCGAATAACCATCACTTTCATATATTTTGTGGTGCTAACATCTCCTAAAGTTTATTTGACTCTTTATATAGATAAGCGAAAGAGATAAAACTTTCACCATGTGAAATATGGTTTTACAACTTTCTATATTATTAAGATATATGTATTTATATAGGTACGCTTTTTAAGTTATCTTTTATACATCTTAATTTGGTTAAAATGTACATGAATTTTTAGGTTCTTCTGGTATAATCCCTTAACCAAAATGAAAGTCTTCATGAATTTTGTTATAGATGTTCGGGGACGAAAAAAGAAACAAACTTTCCAGATGATGTCCGACATATTGAAGGATTCAACGGCTGCTATGCAAGGAATATGTAGTTCTAATTAAAGGAACATCACACAGGGTACTCATCCGGATGATGAGGCAAATGTGGCTACAATGCAACTCGTCGGCATAGCTAATGGCATTTCTGAAACAGGGACATCCTCGGGGATTGGACCCAAAGATCGTGCATTAGTTAAGACAATGTAGTAGCTAAGTAACGTGTATTACAAACAATGCTACTGTTGTATTAGCCATGGAACACCACATTTATGTTGGAGTGTCTGTTGGATCGGTGTGGGGTTCCATGGTAGCAAGTGTAGCTACATTTTTTGTAAAATACATTATTGAGCTCCTACCCACTTTCACAACTAATGCACGATCTAAGGGTCCAATCTCCGAGGATGTCCCAATCTTTAAAACTACCATTAGCTATGTCGACCAACGGGATTACAGACATATATTCCTCATTATCTGGATGAGAACACACCGTGATGCTTCTTTGAATAGAACTAGATATTCTTTTTTTTGGGTAAAGGGGAGTAATCCATAGAACTAGATATTCTTTACATAGCAGCTATTGGATCCTTCAATATATCGGACAACATCCGGTAAGTTTGTTTCTTTTTTCGTCCCTTAACATCTATAACAAAAATTCCCTGCACTTTCAATACATATACAAGTGGTCTTTTTATATGTCAGAATTTTGTTTATATGTTTCCTAAGTTCGTTGATTTAGGGTGTTAAAAGTATAGGTTATGTTTGCAAACTCATTGTTATTAAAGTTTAAGGACTCGTTTGCCATTCGTTCTAAGTTGATAACATCTGGGTTTGTTTTGTGACGTTTGATTTTATATGGTCTAAAGCGAAACTGTGGAGGATATATATTCTCAACTTTCTTATCTATTTTATAAAACTTTGATCATTGACATCACACTGACATAAATACTAAGGCCATCCACAATGCAAGTAAGTGACATTGTTCAATAGAAATTGTAGCTTAGTTGGCATATGTGCAATACTATTATGGTTATAGTTCGTATAAAGGAGGTGTGTTTCTGAACACACAACCATTAAATGGGTTATATGGGTCTAACTACTCTACCTTTTCATTAAAATAATACATTCCTTTGTTATTTAATTGTCTTACTTTATCAAATACTATAACAATGTTGTAGTCAATTTGACATTGTAAAGTTTAATGGATTGTAGAAATTTTATGTAGTAAAGTGTAAAGGTGATGCGGCAGATGTATTCTACTCAAATTAGTTCAATGCAATAAGGATGCTCTTAGAGCACAAGGTATGCAAGCTACCAATAACACGTTATTGGTATGCCACATCAACGCCACATCATACACCTTTTAATAACATAAAAATAACTAAAACACCCTCCCTCATAACACGCCACTAACATGTTATTGGGTCTCATAAAATACTCCACTAAAAATACCCATTCATTCAAAATACAAAAAATAAATAAATAAATAACACAAAATTTTCCATTGGGCTCTAGTAACTCAAATGCATTTGGCATGTTGGGGTGATATGACAATGGCATGCCATTGGTATTTTTTTTCTCCCTTTGACGTGTTATTAGTAGCCATACCTTGTGCTCTTAGATATAAAGTTTTCACTGTACTTTTCTTTTTCAAAAGAAAGAGTCACAAGTCATCATTGTATCCTTTCTCAAAAAGAAAGCAAACCAATCCCGTGATGCTTTTGAACAATGACAAAAAATATCAAGACCAAATTTTATTAAAAAAACAAAAATAGCCACATTGTTGTATGCTACATGAAAAAAAAATGAAAAAAAAAAACAGTTTGATTATAATTTACAATGAATTACTACTATACATTCACCCTATTTAAATCACACCTAACAAGATTAATGTTTTCCGCAAAGGGATGCCGTTATATCTTTCATCACTTTTAGTTGTCTTCGTTTTCATATTTATAGATTTCATACAAATGTATTGATCAATTTGATATTATCTATATTATATCATAAATCATTTAGGATCTTTGTAAAAAGGAAGTCTAAAAATATAATGTTCACACGTTTACTTATTATGGAATTGTAAATACTCTTTCAAATAGTATCTATCTATAAATTCCATTCCCACACCCAACAAAGCCCACTGTTACAACTATTAATAAAACCGAGAAGTGACGGTAACTTGATATAACAAGCAATGATCAAGTGCAAGTGTGCAACAACATAGAGCATGGCACATAACAATACACCACATGGCACAGAGAACAATACAACCGATTAAGTAAATGATAGCATAGTCTTTACGGAAGACTTAGTTGAGAGATCTCCCCCCTTTTGCTCTGGCGATTTGGGCGACCAATCCCTAAACCCTAATCGGTTTTTCCTAATCGACTCCCTCCTAATTCATATAGCAATTCCGTCCAAATCCCGATCATTCTTTGATCTTGTGTTGGTGTGCGTTGCTGTTTGATTTCCTAGGGTTTCGCCCTATTGGTTTAATCGTTTTTTGGTTCTTTTCTTAATCGCTAACTTAGGGTTTGGTGTGATCGCACTCTACTGCAATCACTACATCAATTATTCTGATCGTTTTTTGCTATCTATGGGTTAGTACCGTGATTTAATGTTATATAAACCCTAGTTTTTACTAGGGTTTTACTCGGCTTATTTAAGCAGGATGTAAGCTTTTGTTATTCTGGTTACATATTGGTGGTGGGTTTTCAGTTTTTTTGATGTCTAATTTGGGAGAGACGACTATTCCAGGCAACGAGGGTAACATGAATGTTAATGGTGATGACATGTCTGATCACGTGCTACGATTTGAGGGTGTACAGGAGGGTTTGGATGTTGCTTATGATGGATCTGATAACGCATTAAACCCTAGGGTTGATGCAATTAACGATTCTGGTGTTGTACAACAACCTGCTTATGGGAGTACTAGTCAGAAAGAGAGTCTTGTTGATCATATTGAATGTGATGGGGCTGATAACGTGAATAAGGTTAAGGATAAGGTTGTTTTGGATGATTTGGAGCAAAGCCATGATACCCCTGCTTCTGATTCGGCTTCTAATGTTTCAAAACAGCCTAATGTTGAGCAATTGATTGCTAATGCGCATCAGAAATTTGATGAAGCAATGAATAAAATTGACAGTGATATTGCTAAGATGGCTTCATCTTCTGATGTGAACAATTCGAGTGGTATTGGGCTTCAATTTAAGTCGAAGGGTACTAAAGTTTATTCAAAGAAATACTCCTCTCGAAGTTTTGATGTGGCTATGCAATCCCAGATGTATGGTACTAATCATAGTGTTACTTCTGATCCTAATGCACCTAAGGTTGTTACTACTAGTGGTAATGGAGTTAAGTCGGTTTCTTACGCGGGTGTTGCTTCTAATGAATCCCAGAAACACGTGTCTAATTTTCGGAGGTTAGAATGCAGCAAAAAGAAGGACGATGTAGACCTTTCAGTCCCAATGAAAGTGGTGGAAGAGGTGAACATGAGGTTTGAGAATACTCTTTACGGATACTTCCTTGGTCAACGCCTTGCTTTTCCTGTTGTTGACTATTATTTTCGCAATACGTGGGCTAAGTATGGTTTACAAAAGGTTATGATGAACGCTAAGGGATTCTTCTTCTTCAAGTTTAATTCGAAAAAAGGCGTTGATGATGTTCTTGATAATGGTCCTTGGTTGATTCGTAATGTTCCTATTATTCTTAAACCATGGACATTGAACACCAACTTGCTTAAAGAGGATTTGACTAACATTCTGGTGTGGGTTAAATTCCATGATGTTCCTTTAGCTATGTTTTCTGATGACGGGCTCAGTCTTCTTGCTACATTGATTGGTACCCCCAAAAGGTTAGATGCTTTTACTAGCCAAATGTGCAAAGAATCTTGGGGCCGTAGTAGTTTTGCTAGGTGTATGATTGAAGTGAAGTCGGATGAGGTTCTTAGGGACAGCCTCACTGTCGAGATTCCTTTACTTGATGGTACGGGCTCGACTATTGAGAAGATCCGTGTTGAATATGAATGGAAACCGCCTAGATGTGAGAAATGTCGGATATTTGGACATACTTTGGTGGATTGTCCTAAGGTTGTGATTCCGACTGCTCAACCTCATAAGGACGTAAGTGATGGTTTCCAGACTGTTAACAATAAGAAGAAGGGAAAGCAAGTTGGGCTGAATCCGGGTCGAGGAGGTTCTACTAAATCTGTGGTGGGCAAGCATTTTGAATATCGGCCCAAAAAGCCTCCTCCTGAACCCAAGAAAGTAAATGTCGGTAAGACGATGGCTTCTAATGTGGCTAGTTCGAGTGGAACCAGGATCACTACGTCTAATCAGTATGATGCTCTTAATATGGACGATACAGATGTGGATACCGGTCGCACAATGGAGGTTAATGAGGATGAGTCGATTAAGACTGGCTCTACATCACATGTTCCGCTTGTGAGTGATTCAATGGGAACAAAAGATGTTGGTTCTACTCCCATAGTTGAGAAAATTGGTAAGCTTGAAAAACTAATTATTGATGGGAAAGCTACTCTTGTGGATGATGATGGTCAACCTATTCCGTCTTCCTATTCTACTAAGAGAGCTAACCCTTTTTCTAAAGTGGGAGAGATTGAGGTGTCTGATTCTGAAGATGAGGTTGTTGCTAACCCATTTGATGAGTCTGCTAATATATTTGGTGGTGGCCAAGAGTTTGAAGATGAGTATGATGACTATGACTTCGATGACTATGCAAAGCAGGTTCGTGATCTTCCTGGGAATTTGGATGCCTTTAATGCCATGTATGGCACAAAGTTTCAAGGTCCTAGGAAGTAATCTTATTTCGTTGTGTCATTTGTTATCAGTTGAGTAGTGGTTTGTTTTCTTGTTTAGAAAATAGGAAGTATCTTCTTATGTAAGCTCTATGCCTATGTAACGGGCTGATATATGGGATTTTACTCATATACATTGTACTTAAACGTTTATTTGGTTAATATATTTACCAGGGTGCAGGATTACTCCCCTTTACCCAAAAAAAAAAAGCATAGCCTTTGCGGTCACAGAAATATCAAACAAACATATTCTTAACTGGTGGAGGGAATGTCTTCTTTTGCACTTATAAAACTTAAACCTAATATCCTCATGCGACTCATAGCAGTCAATGTATAGAATAGCATCAAACAGTCTGCCACATTGTGATTTGAGACGTACAGTTTGCGTGTGAGGGCAGACCACCCAAAATACAAATCTTTGGCATCGTCTCATGAACGATTCAAAAACTTTGTAACATATTTTCTATCACATCAACCATACCTCAACATTGCAATGAAACCAAGCAGTCAATGACAGGCAAATTAAAGAAAATGAAACATACAAGGCTAGTGAAGAACAGCAATACTAGTATCATTACTTCACCACTTGAAAACATTTTAGTACACACAGCGAACACACATTGTAATATAACGATATGTAAACAAATAAATACTCGTAAATAACATGAACTGCTCTATACCTTCTGATAACACAACATACTTCCAAACTTACTAAAACTATGACATACATCAACAGATAAAGAATCAAAAGAATAACAAAGAAACTAAAGCAAAGCTACAATTACTTCCATTGATGCTACCTTTATCAAGTTTGAAACGCCCTAACATGTGATTGTTCCTATCTCACACACAACAAAGCCCACTAGCCCACTGTTACGACTATTAATAAAAGTAAGAACTGAAGGTAACTTATATAACAATTAAAAAGCAATGATCAAATATAGTGTAACAACAGAGAGCATGGCACATAACTATACAGCATGTGGCACAGAGAACAATACAATCGATAAGATAGCTTATGTAAATGATAGCATAGCCTTTGCGGCACAGGACATCAAACAAACATTTTGTTAACTGGTGGAAGGAATGCCTTCTTTTGTACATATAAAACTCAAAACTAATATCTTTGTGAGGTTTAAACCTTAGCAGTCAATGTATAAATCTCATCAAACAGTTGTCACATTGTGATTTGAGACATACATTTTGTGTGTGAGGGCAGACCACCCAAACTACAAATCTAAATTTGACATCGTCTCGTGAATAATTCAAAAACTTTGGAACATCTGTTCTATCGCATCAACCATATTTCAACATTGCAACAAAACCAAGCGGCCAATGACAAACAAAGAAAATTATACATACAAGGCTGGTGAAGAACATCAAAACTAGTATCACTACTTCATCAGTTGACAACTTTTAGTTCACACAGCGAACACACATATAATGATATGCAAACAAATAAATAAATAACATAAAGTACTCTATATCTTCTGATAACACAACATACTTCCAAACTTACAAAAGCTTTTCACAGACACCATACATCCACGTACAAAAACTCAAGAGAATAACAAAGAAAATAGAGTAAACCATATTTACTTCCATGATACTACCATTATCAAGTTTGAAAAGCCCTAACATCAGTCATATAGTATAGTTTTAAACTTGTTAAGATTTGTTTATTTGTACATGTATTTTTTTTCTTAGATTGCATTCTTTGGGATAGATAATATACATGCAATGAGGGAGAGTCTTGTTCGTCATAGAGACCACTTGGACACAGGTGGAACTAAATCATTAGATCGATTGTCGTCTTATGATAATTTTGATTCTTCTGTGTACAAAAGGTTGTTGGCCAGGTATTATCTTGTAACTTAAGAGTAAAATAGGTAAAAATATCTTAGATCTTGCTTGTGTATAGGAACACCCTATAATCCTATCTCCCTGCGTTTAAATTTCCATACATTTACCAAAAAAAGCCATCAGAAAATAGCATTGATAGAAAATTATTTTAGCTTGGATCACGCTGTAGAGAATAACGAACCTAACTTAGACATAATTGGCTTCAATGTATCATATCCTGTGCATCCTCTTTAAGAAGGTTACTTGTATTATTCTAAGGGGGAATTGCATTTATATCCCTCTAAAGGTGTATAATTTCATATATATCCTTCTTACAAGTTTTTGATGCATATACTAACAATGGTTTTTATGCATGCAAAGGATATATATGCAATTTTGCATCTTTGGAGGAATATATATGCAAATAACCCTTATTCTAACTTCAGTGCATTATTTCCCTAAGCATATCCCCGGTCCATTTAGTTTGTCTTCATTGCACCTGTTGTAGTCTCTGTAGATATTGAAAGATAACCAAATAGTTTTATTGATTGAATTCATTATATTTGAGTTATCATATGTATTTATATTAATACATAGCTTTGATAATAAGCAACCAAACCCTAAACCTAATAGACCCAAACTACTATTGGGTTTGGGCCAACTAACCTATCTAACACTCCCCCGCAGTTTGAACGGGAGACTTTCGAACCGACAAACTGGAAAATATGTTGAAAGCGGCTTCTTCTTTTCTTCTATCATCTTCTTTGCTGATTGGTTGAACAAAATCATAATTATACTTGGCGGCATAGTTGTTTATTGCTTGTGGCTTCCTCCTTTGCGTGACGTTTCTTTTTTTTACGTCATGGTTTGCTTGCCTTTAGGTAGGAGCGGCAATTTTGCGACCAACTATGTGCGAAAAACGACAATGATCCTCAACAACGAAAACAATTTGATGAAGAAGAAAGAAAATATGGTTGGTTGAAGGGCAACTCAACGTACAAATTTTGTTTGTTTTGACGGCTAGGGTTTAGGGTTTATGCCTTGAATCTGAAAAACAAAATCCTAATAAAAGATTAACATAAAGCGAAGATAACTAGGATCCCTCCGAATCACCGGCGAGTAGCCGATGACCGGAGGATAGCAAATTTTGTAGGTGGATCTTACCTAGAGCTCGGATACCATGAAAGATAACCAAATAGTTTTATTGATTGAATTCATTATATTTGAGATATCATATGTATTTATACTAAATACATAGCTTTGATAATAAGTAACCAACCCCTAAACCTAATGGACTCAAACTACTATTGGGTTTGGGCCAACTAACCTATCTAACAATGTTGAATAATGAAACCCGTGGGTTATCTTTCATTAATCATATATTTATAGCGCTAATACATAAAACCCTAGAAGCCATAAACCCACACATCGGGCTTGGGCCTATTTATTATTCATCTAATACCCTCCCGCAATCCGAGCGGCGAAATCGCGAAAGCTCGGATTGGAATACAAACAAGAAACATAAATTATTAAAAAACAAAAATAAAACTAAAGATAGTTATCTTGATGAATAATCAAGACTTTGATAGGTAGCCAATCGCGTAATCCGTAAAAAATGATTTGGTTGATGAATGACTGCTTGTTCTGGTGCGTGACGGTGCGTCCTTATGACTAAGATTGCGATTCCGGTATGCTTTTCTTCGGAATTTATTTACGAAGCTACGGCCACTGATCTCGTCAAACACTTGGCTGCAGTTTTTGTTTTTGTTTTTTTTTTAGCACAAATAAACGACGGTGGCTAGGGTTTGACAAGGTGACATTGAGGCGGCGGCTAAGGTGGCCAACCACGTCCAAGGATCCCTAGAGCTGTGATACCATGTTGACTAATGAATCCCGTGGGTTGTTATCTTTCATTGATCATATATTTATAGCAATAGACTAATGAATCCCGTGGGTTGTTATCTTTCATTGATCATATATTTATAGCAATAATACATAAAACCCTAGAAGCCATAAACCCACACATCGGGCTTGGGCCTGTTTATTATTCATCTAATATTATTAGATGAATAATAAATAGGCCCAAGCCCGATGTGTGGGTTTATGGCTTCTAGGGTTTTATGTATTAGCGCTATAAATATATGATTAATGAAAGATAACAAAATAGTTTTATTGATTGAATTCATTATATTTGAGATATCATATGTATTTATACTAAATACATAGCTTTGATAATAAGTTGCTAAACCTTAAACCTAATGAACCCAAACTGCTATTGGGTTTGGGCCAAATAACCTATCTAACAGATATGAGTCAATATTTTGAAAAGAACTTTCATCTAATAGCATTTGTATAGAAACAAGTAACTTAAGAAATGCACTCCACCTTCATCACCTGGTTGTCATCTTGATTGAACATTTCTATGTGATAACGCTACACGCGTCGTTCGGGGTCAAAGGAACTTCCTTTTCGTCGAGCAAGTTTTTCAACACCCTAGGCGGTGAACCTAATCGTTGTAGTGTAGTAATTAGGGTAAGCCACGGGTATTAATATCGTTCTCTAGGGGAATATGAATGCTAGTAAGAAGTTACTACGCTAAGGTTGGGGTTGAAGAAGATTATTTTTTATCTTTTTATGTTTTTAGGAAATTGAAATGTACTAATCTCGGGTTTGGATTTGGGGGTTGGTATTGCTACCGATTACTCTACTTATCTAATTATCTAATCTAAGGTGTATGTAGTCTATGTCTAATTATTGTGTGCTCGTATGATAGTTTAAAGATGTGTTTACTTAGGTTTTACTACTCCTTAATTATCTCCTATTGGTGGTTGAATTGTCACGTCCTTATTCCTAGTTGCGCTGTGTGTCTAAAGTTGTAGGGTATGCGTTTCTCCCTAACTCTTTGAACTTACCAAAGGGTCTCGTCTACAAAACCCACTAGGGATAATAAACTCTTACTCTAAGGCACTCTTTGGATGGTTTAGCTTACAACTACTCAAGGAGTCATATTCTAAGGTTCACAAAGATTTAATCAAGCATTAAGTACACAACGAATGACCTATCGCATTACTAGATCATTAATCAACTAAGATAAGATACAACCAATCAATATTCAATAATTAAGTTTCATATTCCCTAAGCAAACACACAAGTAAATTAGCCGGACATGGAAAACATGCAAGCATACACACAAATAATCAAAGACATAATTGTATTAATGAAGTAAAACACTTATCGTGGTGTAAGATAGGGTTTGGAACCCTAAAATACTGTACAAGACAGCCTTGGTTCGGTTTAGGTTTTTTACTCCAAAAGACTACACCCTAAAACTGAAAAATTCGGATTCTATATATAAGATTACATCTGCGACGGCGTCACCTTATGTTTCGTGACGCCGTCGGGTCGCCGTCATTAGGGTTTCGTCTTGGCCACGTTAAACTTGCGACGGCGTCACCTTATGCTTGTGACGCCGTCCTCTTCGCCTTCGCCGCCGTCCGGATTGCATCTAGGCCGTGCCCGAAGTTGCGACGGCCTACTCATTTATAACTTGACGTCGTCACTTGAAAATAGGAGTTTTGGCTTCTGTCCCGTCACAAAATCCTCCGACGGCGCCGCATTTAACACCGACGCCGCCACCTTATGTTTTCAGCAGCTTTGAGTGTCTCGATTCTGACTTTGGCCATTTTCTTAGATATTCGCCTTTTCGTCCAAATAAGTGCCATTCCAGTATTTTGCCTTCAAGAGACCTAAAAAGTGAAAAGGAACGATATTAAGCAATAACGGATACAAAAGTGATCAAATAAGGGCTTAAACGACCCCTCAAAAAGGTACCTTTTAAAACCTTATCACTATGTAATCACAAATAAGAGCTTTAACAACTAGAGATTTTCATACTTCTGTAACAAAACAAACATTAGACAATGTCCAAGTTTTGTACCAATTCAAATTGACGTTAAAACATTAAGCTTCAGATTAACGTTTGTATTGTATAGATTGGTATCAGCTTGTATAGGTCCATTATATGGCACAAGCCATGTATATATTTGTAAACCTTCAAACTTATGCTTGTAAACCTTCAAACATTAGCCTACAATTCCATCCAGTACTTTGACAACATGCATAACTTTGCTACTTTAAATAGGAATCTAATGTTTATTGTTTTGGTTTGCTTACAATGTTGATAACGCTACACGTGTCGTTCGGGGTCAAATGAAATTCCTTTTCTTCGAGCAAGTTTTATAACACCCTAGGCAGTGAACCTAATCGTTGTAGTGTAGTATTAGGTTTTTTTTTTCACACGTATTGATATCATTTTCTAGGGGAATAGGAATGCTAGTGAGAAGTTACTACGCTAAGGTTGGGGGTTGAGGAATTTGACCCGAATTGAAAAGATCAAAACACTTGGGGTACATTATTATGCAAACAAATGGAATTTGAATTTAACGTTCCCTTCCCGTCATTTCATAAACTTTAACTTTTCCCATGAATCCCTATAGTTCCAAAACTGTATAGAAAGGATATGACTCGACTTAGCAACTTATGCAAGCAACCAGATAATTGAACTAAGGGTTTAGGGTGATAACAATAATGCACTAAAAGTGAGTGCATACAAGGTAGGCTAAGGCGATTTTGGTGTATATTTGGGGGTGGGGTGTAAACAATGCTCTTCATTGATATTCCGAAAAAACCGAAACATCACGAGAACCGCGAAAAGGATAGGATCTGAGGGGTTAACTAGGGGTATCGTGTACTAAAGATGAGTACAACGAAAAGGGTGTGGGGGAATTACTCAACCGATGTGGAAGAAGTAATTATATTACGGGTATCAAACAAGGGTTATCCTAATGCCTCTTATCATTTAGTTATTCCTAACTACACAAGTGTAGTCTTACTAGCGATTTCGGAATGCATCACAAAACAAGTTCTAGAATCTATTATACTACCGGTTCACACTCTAAGCATTAAAGATGAATGCTTTTAATTCCTACTAATCTAAGGGCGATCCTCACATTTTGGGTGGAATTTAGGTGGTAAAGGAATTTTGTGCTAGTCATGCAACTTCCTATCCGTGAGACGATTTTGTTAAGACTAATGGCCCACTCCTATATGTCATGAAAAATTTTAAATTTGGTGCCAAAATTACCCTAACCGACATTTTCACATGGTTTATTACACAAATACAATTGGACAAAGCAAATAATCAAGGATAAGCATAGTTTCAAAGTTCCTGTTTTATTTTCCCTCCCTACACTTAAACTGAACATTGTCCCCAATGTTCCCCGAAAGTATCAAAGTTATGATAATGGAAGGTAATTAAAACGAAAGAAACTAGTACTCCCCTGATTAGCTCGGTAGGATCCGTGTGTGAAGTAGTGGTTAAATCCTTTCCAAAAAGAATTTTATGCGTGAAAAGCTCCTTCCAGTCTTATGTAACTTCTTCTTGATAAATTATACCTGCACACTTGAAGAAAACAAACGAAACCTTCGCGTAAAATCGGCGGTAATAATATATATAAGACTCGATTTAAACTAGGATATAATGCTTGTGGAATGGATGTTTACAGAATTTCGAAAAATTAAGACTGAAAATTCCAAAATTTATAAGTAGCTCGAAAACGAAAAAGTAATCTGTTGTTTTACTCCTTCCCTCGACGCCGTCCGTTTCGCGATCTCGACCGCCGCCAGTTATCCTGACAAAAACCGGTCAGTCGATTTTCAAAAAATTCGAAAATTTACATCTTTTAGAATCTGGAAAAATTTCTGCAAAACATCCATTATGACTCGATACAAGCATTTGACTCAAACAAACACACATATATATCTTTTAGTGAATTGTTATTCTCATGTTTACGTTTCTTTTGAAAACGTGTGTAATCCTCCCTACACTTATCCTTTATGTAAAATACCTTTATATGCAATTAAGATGAGGTTAAAAACAAAATAAAGCATTTTTATAAATTTAAACATGAGAATAAACAATAAATAAAATATATATGACACTAACAAGCAAACAATTAAGCATGGGTTGCCTCCCACGAAGCGCTTTTCTTTATTTAAGAGTCTTGTAGCTAAACTCGTAGTCGTGCTCCTACGTTACTTCATTACCGCCATCTTGACGGTCTCTAATGGGGGATTCCATGTTGTAGAAGTGCCCTATGATTCACCTCTCTAAGAGTTCCTCCTCTCCCCACTTGGTCCTATATTTCGGTCCTAAGTTCAAGCAATCCTTATAGAATCCGAAAATCTTAGCCATAACATAATCTACTCCTTTTTCCCTATCCTCATCATTCCTATAATAGACCGACAGTTTAAGTTCCTTTTCATCATTAGAGAGTGATGAAAACTTCTCAATCTTAAACGGCATTTGGTAAGCTATGTCATCGGTCTCATCCTTGAATCGCACTACTCCTAACGAGGGATCATAGGTCATCCCAGTGCTTTCTATGAAAGGTTTTCCTAGAATAACATGGGACAAGCTAGGGTCTATGGCCGTGCTAATATCATCCACAATTATGAAGTCCGTAGAAAACGTGAAACTACCTACATAAACGGGCAATCCCTTAACTCTACCAAGAAAATTGCACTTAACCCTAGGATTATCGGGGTCTTGCCTAGTTGGAATAGGCTTCTTCATTACCCAATTGTAGTAGGTGCTAGTCATTATGTTGATTGGGGATTTGCGATCAATGTAGGCCTTTGCCACAAAAAAGTGTCCTATGCAACATGGTATGTTAAGATTCCAAGGGTGCCCAAACTTGATTCGAGGGCTTTTCCTAACATACATGTGATGGAGGTCAAGCACTAAGTGAGGGTGGCGAGATAGTTCTTCTTCCGTAGGAAACTTATTGAAATAGTCATTGTCTACTTCATCTACTTCCTCGGTTGTTTCATTATTCTCAAGTGTATGGTCCTCTTCGTCATTTGTTCTATTAGGTTTAACTAAGGCGATGGTATTGATGAATTGAACGTGCTTAGCTAGCTTACTTGGGTCCTTAATCTCTACACCGGAAGGCTCGGGAGTTGAGATAGCATTAACCTTCCTATCACTATTGGTTATGGCTTTCAAAAGGTTGTCTATCTTCCTATCCATATCGGCTTGTTGTTGGTTAAAGCGGTCCGAGAGCTTAGCTATTTGGGATTCTTAGGATGCAACTAGGTTTTGCAACATCCCTTCGATGTTTTGTTGGTTAGGACCGTTAGGTGGGGGCCATGAAAAATCATTGGAAGTGAATTCCTTGGTTTGTCCCCAGTAGAAGTCGGGCTTACCTTTCCATGCCTCTCGGGTTTCATTGAAATTCCTAGGTCTGGGTATTGTAGGGAATCTTCTCCCGCTCCATTAATACGCTGAGGATGCGTAGTCAACGGAAGCATGTTCAGGGGATCGGGTGCTAGTGTGCGTGTTATGAGGATCACAAAACGGCTCACACGAGGAAGAAACTTTGTTCACATGGTGTGAAGACTTAGGATTTTCGTAGGAACTCATTAGGAATTTTACTTGATCTTCAAGTTCAATCATCCTACGGTCGGAAGGTTGTGAGTCGATGGGAGGCAAGGAGATTGCCTTAACGGTTTTGGGCAGCTCACGGGGGTCATCCCAACTTTCGTTGTCATAGAGGGCAAGTTCCTCTATTATACCCCATGATTCTTCCGCGGTGAGATCACTAAGTTTTCCACCGCCCTCTTGGTCAATGGATCGCTTGGTGGTGAAGTTGACATGATCATAAAAGATTTGGACTTGGAGCCAAAGATCAATGCCGTGATGAGGGACTTTATGAAGTAATTCCTTGAATCGAGTCCAAGCTTCGTAGAGAGATTCACCTTGACGTTGTTGGAACATCGAGATGTCATTCCTAAGCTTAGTGGTTCTCCCCGGTGGGAAAAATTGAGCAAGGAAGCGAGAGGTAAGATCATCCCAACTTGAGATGGAGCCGCGGAAGTCGCCAAGCCAATTACTAGCTTGGTCCCGTAGAGAGAATTGGAAGAGACGCAGCGCCGCGTGGTTCCTCGAGTAGTAGCATCAAGGTCGATGGAATCGACAATTTTAAGGAAATCCCTAAGATGTTGATTTGGATCTTCGGAATGAAGTCCATGGAATGCACATCCGTTTTGCAGCAACCGGATGGTGTCGGATCGCAGGTCCGTAGTTTGAGCTTGGTCGGGAAGCTCAATGGTGTTCCTATAGCCTAGTGGCTTGGTCTCGAGTATTCACCAAGAGTACGGGCTCTTGGCGGGTCAATTGGTGGTGGGTTGATGAATGGTGGGTGGTTATCACCTTCCATGACAAAAAGTGATGGGGTTACGAACAAAAGTCACGAAGAAGGGGGATAGACTAAGAGAAAGCTAAGAATGAGAAAATTTTACTTGATAGGAATCAAGCAAAGAAACCTAAACGAGGTGGACTACTAACTAGCTATTCTATTCCCCAGGCGCCAAAAACTTGATAATGCTACACGCCTGCCGTCGGGTCAAAGGAACTTCCTTTTCGTCGAGCAAGTTTTTCAACACCCTAGGCGGTGAACCTAATCGTTGTAGTGTAGTAATTAGGGTAAGCCAGGGGTATTAATATCGTTCTCTAGGGGAATATGAATGCTAGTAAAAAGTTACTACGCTAAGGTTGGGGTTGAGGAAGATTATTTTTTATCTTTTTATGTTTTTTAGGAAATTGAAAGGTACGAATCTCGGGGTTTGGATTTGGGGTTTGGTATTGCTACCGATTACTCTACTTATCTAATTATCTAATCTAAGGTGTATGTAGTCTATGTCTAATTATTGTGTGCTCGTATGATAGTTTAAAGATGTGTTTACTTAGGTTTTACTACTCCTTAATTATCTCCTATTGGTGGTTGAATTGTCACGTCCTTATTCCTAGTTGCGTTGTGTGTCTAAGGTTGTAGGGTATGCGTTTCTCCCTAACTCTTTGAACTTACCAAAGAGTCTCGTCTACAAAACCCACTAGGGATAATAAACTCTTACTCTAAGGCACTCTTTGGATGGTTTAGCTTACAACTACTCAAGGAGTCATATTCTAAGGTTCACAAAGATTTAATCAAGCATTAAGTACAGAACGAATGACCTATCGCATTACTAGATCATTAATCAACTAAGATAAGATACAACCAATCAATATTCAATAATTAAGTTTCATATTCCCTAAGCAAACACACAAGTAAATTAGCCGGACATGGAAAACATGCAAGCATACACACAAATAATCAAAGACATAATTGTATTAATGAAGTAAAACACTTATCTTGGTGTAATATAGGGTTTGGAACCCTAAAATACAGTACAAGACAGCCTTGGTTCGATTTAGGTTTCTTACTCCAAAAGACTACACCCTAAAACTGAAAAATTCGGATTCTATATATAAGATTACATCTGCGACGGCGTCACCTTATGTTTTGTGACGCCGTCGGGTCGCCGTCATTAGGGTTTCGTCTTGGCCACGTTAGACTTGCGACGGCGTCACCTTATGCTTGTGACGCCGTCCTCTTCGGCTTTCTCGACGCCGTCTGATTGCATCTAGCCGTCTCGAGTTGCGACGCCTACTCTTTTATAACTTGACGTCGTCACTTGAAAATAGGAGTTTTGGCTTCTGTCCGTCACAAAATCCTCCGACGGTGTCGCAATTTAACACCGACGCCCACCTTATGTTTTCAGTTGCTTTGAGTGTCTCGATTCTGACTTTGGCCATTTTCTTCGTATATTCGCGCCTTTTCGTCCAAATAAGTGCCATTCCAGCATTTTTTCAAGATACCTAAAAAGTGAAAAGGAACGATATTAAGCAATAACGGATACAAAAGTGATCAAATAAGGGCTTAAACGACCCCTCAAAAAGGTACCTTTTAAAACCTTATCACTATGTAATCACAAATAAGAGCTTTAACAACTAGATATTTTCATACTTCTGTAACAAAACAAACATTAGACAATGTCCAAGTTTTGTACCAATTCAAATTGACGTTAAAACATTAAGCTTCAGATTAACGTTTGTATTGTATATATTGGTATCAGCTTGTATAGGTCCATTATATGGCACAAGCCATGTATATATTTGTAAACCTTCAAACTTATGCTTGTAAACCTTCAAACATTAGCCTACAATTCCATCCAGTACTTTGACAACATGCATAACTTTGCTACTTTAAATAGGAATCTAATGTTTATTGTTTTGGTTTGCTTACAATGTTGATAACGCTACACGCGTCGTTCGGGGTCAAATGAACTTTCTTTTCTTCGAGCAAGTTTTATAACACCCTAGGCAGTGAACCTAATCGTTGTAGTGTAGTATTAGGGTAAGCCACGAGGTATTGATATCGTTCTCTAGGGGAATAGGAATGCTAGTGAGAAGTTACTACGCTAAGGTTGGGGGTTGAGGAAGATTATTTTTTATCTTTTTATATTTTTTTTAGAAAATGGAAAGGTACGAATCTCGGGGTTTGGATTTGGGGGTTGGTATTTCTACCGATTACTCTATTTATCTAATTATCTAATCTAAGGTGTATGTAGTCTATGTCTAATTATTGTGTGCTCGTATGATAGTTTAAAGATGTGTTCACTTAAGTTTTATTACTCCTTAATTATCTCTTATTGATGGTTGAATTGTCACGTCCTTATTCTTAATCGCGTTGTGTGTCTAAGGTTGTAGGGTATGCGTTTGTCCCTAACTCTTTGAAACTACCAAAAGGGTCTTGTCTACAATATCTCTAGGAAATATAGACTCTAACTCTAAGGTACTCTTTGGATGGTTTAGCTTACAACTACTCTATTTGTTATAGTCTAAGGTTTACAAAGATTAATCAAGCATTAACTACACAACGAATGACCAATCGCATTACTAGATCATTAACAATTAAGATAAGAGACAACCAATCAATATTCAATAATTAAGATTCATATTCTCTAACCAAACACACAAATAAATTAGCCAGACATGGAGAACATGCAAGCATACACACAAATAATTGAAGACATAATTGAATTAATGAAGTAAAGCACTTATCTTGTTGTAAGATAGGGTTTGGAACCCTAAAATACTGTACAAGACAGCCTTGGTTCGGTTTAGGTTTTTACTCCAAAAGACTACACACCAAAACTGAAAAATTCGGATTCTATATATAAGATTGCAATCGCGACAGCGTCACCTTATGAATTGTGACGTCGTCGGGTAGCCGTCATTAGGGTTTCGTCTTGGCCACATTAGTCTTGCGACCCCGTCACCTTATGCTTGTGACGTGCCGTCCTTTAGTCTCGACGCCACCGGATCAAATCTAGGTCGCCTCGAGTTGCGATGACCTATTCTTTTAAAGCCTGACACCGTCACTTGAAAATAAGCAATTTGGCTACTGCCCCGTCTCAAAAGTTATGCGACGGCGTCGCAAATAACACCTGACGCCGTCACTTGTAGAATTTGACGCCGTCCCCTTGTATTTCAACAGTCTGAGTGGCTTGATTCTTGACTTTGGCCATTTTATTCGTATATCCGCGCCTTTTCGTCCAAATAAGTGTCATACCAACAATTTGCCTTCAAGAGTCCTAAAAAGTGAAAATGAACGATATTAAGTAATAACGGATACAAAAGTGATCAAATAAGGGCTTAAACGACCCCTCAAAAAGGTACATTTTAAAACCTTATCAAATATCCTTACACTTGGTATTTGCTTGTCCTCAAGCAAATGTGCTTTTAGCCAATTAATTTATAAGTTAGGGGTCATGAAGCATTGGTTTAAAACAATCCACAACACATATAAGCCCCGCAAAAGTCACAACAAGCACGGAAATTACATACTAGCACCTCACATGGGGTTTTTGGATTCTCACATCTCTCGGGTGTATATGAAATATAACAAAGTGGAAATGGAAGATAAACACTCATTAACCGGACCTAGTACGTAGATTACCATAGGCTTGAGAATAGATCAAACCTCCATCGCTTTGGCGTAAGCACCTAGGAAAGACTATCAAAGAGGTCTTTAAAGGGTTGTAACGTTAGGCTTACGGTAGGGAAACAAAGGGTTGGGTGGGATAGGCTATTTAGTGGTGGCAAGTCAAAAATCTCTATGTTACAAGCATACGAAGAATGGCGTTGCTAAGCCAAGACTCGACACTATAAACTCTAGATAACTGAAATACACAAACATGAATTTAAAGGATAGATGTAGGATGGTAGCCCTTTTTTTTTTCTCTTTTTCTATTTTTTTCGATTTTTTTTTTCATACACTTTTACTCTACCATCCTCTACGGTAACATCAAAATGATAAGGATTTATAGGCACATCCCTACACTTGAGTTTTTATTACTCTAACACTAATTTGACCCGAATTGAAAAGATCAAAACACTTGGAGTACATTATTATGCAAATAAGGGAACTTGAATTAACGTTCCCTTCGAGTTATTTCATAAACTTTAACTTTTCCCATGAGTCCCAATCGTCCCAAAACTGTATACAAAAGATATGACTCGATTTAGCAACTCGTGCAAGCAACTAGATAATTGAACTAAGGGTTTGGGGTGATAACAATAATGCACTAAAAGTGAGTGCATATAAGGTAGGCTAAGGCGATTTGGGTGTACATTTGGGGGTGGGGTGTAAACAATGCTCTTCATTGATATCCCAGAAAAACCGAAACATCAAGTGAACCGCGAAAGGGATAGGCTCAGAGGGGTTAACTAGGGGTATCGTGTACTAAAAGTGAGTACAACGCAAAGGTGTGGGGGAATTACTCAACCTAGGTGAAAGAAGTAATTATATTACAAGTATCAAACAAGGGTTATCCTAATGCCTCTTATCATTTAGTTATTCCTAACTACACAAGTGTAGTCTTACTAGCGATCTCGGAATGCATCACAAAACAAGTTCTAGAATCTAATATACTATCGGTTCACACTCTAAGAATTAAAGATGAATGCTTTAATTCCTACTAATCTAAGGGCGATCCTCACATTTTGGGTGGAATTTAGGTGGTAAAGGGTTTTTGTGCTAGTCATGCAATTTCCTATCCGTGAGACGCTTTTGTTAAGACTAATGGCCCACTCCTATATGTCATGAAAAATTTTAAATTTGGTGCCAAAATTACCCTAACCGACATTTTCTCATGGTTTATTACACAAATACAATTGGACAAAGCAAATAGTCAAGGATAAGCATAGTTTCAAAGTTCCCGTTTTATTTTCCCTCCCTACACTTAAACTGAACATTGTCCTCAATGTTCCCCGAAAGTATCAAAGTTATGATAATAGAAGGTGATTAAAAATGAAAGAAACTAATACTCCCCTGATTAGCTCGGTAGGATCCGTGTGTGAATAGTGGTTAAATCCTTTTCAAGAAGAATGTACGCGTGAAAAGCTCCTTCCAACCTTATGTATCTTCTTCTTGATAAATAAAACCTGCACACTTGAAGAAAATGAACGAAACCTTCGCGTAAAATCGGCGGTAATAATATATATAAGACTCTACTAAACTAGGATATAATGCTTGTGGAATGGATGTTTACAGAATTTCTGGAAAATTAAGACCTGGAAAATTTCAAAAATTTATAAGTAGCTCAGAAAAGGAGAAAAAAGTAATCTGTTGTTTTTACTCCTTCTTGACGCCAAGTTATCCTCGACAAAATCGGGTCATGATTTTCTGAAAAAATTCTAGAAAATTTACATCTTTAGAATCTGGAAAAATTTCTGTAAAACATCCATTATGACTCGATACAAGCATTTGACTCGAACAAACACACATACATATCTTTTAACTAATTGCGATTCTCATGTTTACGTTTCTTTTGAAAATGTGTGTAATCCTCCCTACACTTATCCTTTATGTAAAATAACTTTATATGCAATTAAGTCGAGGTTAAAAACAAAATAAAGCATTTTTACAAATTTAAACATGAGAATTAACAATCAATAAAAGATATATGACACTAACGAGCAAACAATTAAGCATGGGTTGCCTCCCACGAAGCGCTTTTCTTTATTTATGAGTCTTGTAGCTAGACTCGTAGTCGTGCTCCTACGTTGTCTCGTTTTGCATTCTCAATGAGAATTCTATCATGTTGACAAAATTTTCATCGACTCTATACCTAGGCCCTAGGGTCAAGCAATCCTTATAATAAAGCCTCCTTCTTTCCCACATAAATTTATAACCTTTTTTTTTTTGGGTAAAGGGGAGTAATCCTGCACCCTGGTAAATATATTAACCAAATAAACGTTTAAGTACAATGGATATGAGTGAAGTCTCATATCTCAGCCCATTACATAGGCATAAAGCTTACATAACAAGATACTTCCTAGTTTCTAAACAAGAAACCAAACCATTACTCAAAAGATAACATATGACACAACGCAGTAAATTACTTCCTAGGACCTTGAAACTTTGTGCCATATATGGCATTAAAGGCATCCAAATTCCCTGGAAGATCACGAACCTGTTTCGCATAGTCATCAAAGTCATAGTCATCATACTCATCTTCAAACTCTTGGCCACCACCAAATATATTAGCAGACTCATCAAAAGGGTTAGCAACAACCTCATCTTCGAATCGAGACACCTCAATCTCTCCTACTTTAGAAAAATGGTTAACTCTCTTAGTAGAAGAGACGGGCGGAATACAAGAGTCACTAGTTTTAGAAGCCACAGCCGTGTCCATCTCATTCAAATCACTCACAAGGGGTTCTTGTGATACATTACCTGTCATAGGAGACTTATCATCATTAACTTCCATTGTATGCCACTGGAATCCACATCCTGCGAGTCATTAGAAGGACAATCAGACGTATCCGTAGAAAGAGCATCAAACTTGTTAGATGTAGAGATCTTAGTACCACTCGAACTAGCTACCACAGAAGCATTCTTCATAGTGACTTCCACTTTCTTAGGTTCAGGAGGAGTCTTTTGGGTTGATATTGAACTGCTTACCCACAACAAAGCTTAGTAAACCCTCCTTGACCCGGAATAGTAGACCCACCTTGCTTACCCTTATTCTTGTTATTAACCATCTTGAACCCATCATTAACCCGCTTAGAAGGCTGAGCAGAGGTTTAATTGACTTTAGGACATTCAATAGGGTATGACCAAAATCATACATTTATCACAATGAGGTGGTTTCCACTCATATTCAACCCGTATCTTCTCAATAGTCGAACCCGACCCATCAAGTAACGGTATCTCAACAGTAAGGTTGTCCCTAAGCACCTCATCCGACTTCACATCAATCATGCATCTAGCAAAACTACTACGGCCCCATGATTCCTTGCACATTTGGCTAGTGAAAGCGTCTAACCTTTTGGGAGTGCCTATCATCGTGGCAAGGAGACTAAGCCCATCATCGAAAAACATAGCAAGAGGAACATCATGGAATTTAACCCACATCGGGATGTTGGTCAAATCCTCTTTAAGTAGGTTAGTGTTTAATGTCCATGGTTTAAGAATAATAGGTACATTTCTAATCAACCAAGGACCGTTCTCAAGAACATCATCAACACCTTTCTTCGAATTGAACTTAAAAGAAAAACCCCTAGCATTCATCATGACCTTTTGAATACCAAACTTAGCCCACGATATGCACAAAGTAATCAACAAATGGGAAAGCAAGTCGATTACCAAGGAAATACCCATACAAAGTATTCTCAAACCTAGAGTTCACCTCTTCAACCACTTTCATCGACGTATCCAAGATCCACACCATTAGCTTTCTTATTACCCTCCAACCTTCGAAAGTTAGGCGTGGATGCTTAGGTTCAAAGAAGTAACACCAGCATACGATGTAGAAGGTTGGTTCAAATCACCACCCTTTTCATTACCCACAACCCCATTTGCATTCTTAATGTACCGATCATTAACATTAGAAGCCATGGGAGCACTCGAATCATGAGGATGTGAATAATAACCAATAGCATTAAGCATCTCCTCTAGCTCATTCAGGATTGCGGCACCTTAAGATGCTTAAATGTATTAGCCCCAAAGAGAAGTAGTAGTATCCAGAGTCACAGTTGGTTTTAATGGTTGCCCATCGTCACCCATAAGCACAATTTTACCCTCAAGAATTTGTTTTTCAATAGCACGAATTTTCGATAACGTGGCATTGCCCTTATTCGTGTCATGACAAGGTGCGTCCTGATTAGTAGTCGAACCAAGTGGAGTCGGCTCCACTTGTCCAACAAATCGAGAACAACTCCCCTCTTGTAAACCCTCTAACGTAACATGTGATCGGACAAGCCATGAACATTAACATTCATATTACTCGCCAAGAGTATCCATCTCTCCCAGATTTGATATCAAAAACTGAAACCCAACACTATAAGTAACTGCACAAACACAAAGCTAACGTGTTGCTTCAAAACCGAGTAAAACCCTAGTAAAAACTAGGGTTTATAGAACATATAATCACGTTACTAACCCATAGTATAGCAAAACACGATCAGAATATTTGATGTAATAATAGCAGTGATCGGATTAGATGCGATCACAGCAAAACCCTAATACAGCGATTAATAAAAGAACCAAAATCAATTTAACCAAGTCGACGAACCCTTGGAAATCAAACAGCAGCGAATTGCTATATGATTTATTAGGAGTCGGTTTGGAAAAAAAAACGATTAGGGTTTAGAGATGGATCGCCAAAATCGCCACAGAAGGGTAGGGAGAGTTTTTCTTTAACTAATATATGTATTATAAATTTATAACCTTTTTCAACATCGTCCTTGCTTTTGTCCTCAAAAGTTTTGATGTTGTGTCGTTCAAAAATGGGTAAATGGTCATATTCATTTGTTTTCCAAGGCATCCTATACGTGATCTCATCGGTTCCTTCCTTAAACCTAACCGTTCCATCATACTTGTTATGGCTCATCTTAGATGTTTCAACAAACGGTTTTCCTAGCACTACTTGGGATAAACTATAGTCAATGACGAATCCTATATCTTCTAGGACCACAAAATCAACTAGGTAGGTGAAATTTCCTATAAAGACATGTACATCCTTGACTCTTCCCACAAAGTTGCAAACTCCACCTGGATACTTAGGGTCCCTCCTAATATTAAGTCGCTCATTCATAATGTCATTGTAGACAGCAGATGACATCGCATTAATGGGAGATTCCGTATCTATGTAAGCATGGACGACACTCCTATATCCGATCATACAAGGGATTTTTAGGTTCCAAGGATTTCCTCTCCTAATCTTTGGGCATATCCTAATGATAGGTGATCGGGGATTATTGATTATGTATTAATGGTAAGCAACCTCTTCCTTAGTGGGGTAAAGATTGAAATAAGCACTATCCTCTTCATTCACGTTCATTCTATTTAGCTTCCTAAGCTCTCCAATACGAGCTCGAAGTTGGTTGGCCAAAGCTGGATCAAACAGTGGGTATTTGTTTGGTGGTAAAGTGTTGTTTGGTGGTTGGTTATCACCTTCCATGATGAAAAGTGATGGGATTACGAACAAAAGTTACGAAGAAGGGGGATAGACTACGAGAAAGCTAAAAATAAGAAAAAATTTACTTGATAGGAATCAGGCAAAGAAACCTAAACGAGGTGGACTCCTAACTAGCTATTCTATTCCCTGGCGCCGCTAAAACTTGATAACGCTACGCGTCGTTCGGGGTCAAAGGAACTTCCTTTTCTTCGAGCAAGTTTTATAACACCTAGGCAGTGAACCTAATCGTTGTAGTGTAGTATTAGGGTAAGCCACGGGTATTGATATCGTTATCTAGGGGAATAGGAATGCTAGTGAGAAGTTACTACGCTAAGGTTGGGGGTTGAGGAAGATTATTTTTTTTATCTTTTTATGTTTTTTTTAGAAAATGGAAAGGTACGAATCTCGGGGTTTGGATTTGGGGGTTGGTATTTCTACCGATTACTCTATTTATCTAATTATCTAATCTAAGGTGTATGTAGTCTATGTCTAATTATTGTGTGCTCGTATGATAGTTTAAAGATGTGTTCACTTAGGTTTTCTTACTCCTTAATTATCTCCTATTGATGGTGGAATTGTCACGTCCTTATTCTTAATCGCGTTGTGCGTCTAAGGCGTAGGGTATGCTTTGTCTAATTCTTTGAAACTACCAAAAGGGTCTTGTCTACAATATCTCTAGGAATTATAGACTCTAACTCTAAGGTACTATTTGGATGGTTTAGCCTACAACTACTCTAGTTGTTATAGTCTAAGGTTTACAAATATTAATCAAGCATTAACTACACAACGAATGACCTATCGCATTACTAGATCATTAACCATTAAGATAAGAGACAACCAATCAATATTCAATAATTGAGTTTCATATTTCCTAAGCAAACACACAAATAAATTAGCAGGACATGGAGAACATGCAAGCATACACACAAATAATTGAAGACATAATTGAATTAATGAAGTAAAGCACTTATCTTGTTGTAAGATAGGGTTTGGAATCCTAAAATACTGTACAAGACAGCCTTGGTTCGGTTTAGGTTTTTACTCCAAAAGACTACACACCAAAACTGAAAAATTCGGATTCTATATATAAGATTACAATCGCGACGGCATCACCTTATGAATTGTGACGCCGGGTAGCCGCATTAGGGTTTCGTCTTGGCCACGTTAGTCTTGCGACCCGTCACCTTATGCTTGACGACCGTCCCCTTTAGTCTCTAACGCCGTCTGGATCAAATCTAGGCCGTCTGAGTTGCGACGACCTACTCTTTTAAAGCCTGACACCGTTACTTGAAAATAAGCAATTTGGCTACTGCCCCGTCTCAAAAGTTATGCGACGGCGTCGCAAATAACACCTGACGCCGTCACTTGTAGAATCTGACGCCGTCCCCTTGTATTTCAGCAGTCTGAGTGGCTCGATTCTTGACTTTGGCCATTTTCTTCGTATATCCGCGCCTTTTCGTCCAAATAAGTGCCATTCCAGCAATTTGCCTTCAAGAGACCTAAAAAGTGAAATGGAACGATATTAAGTAATAACGGATACAAAAGTGATCAAATAAGGGCTTAAACGACCCCTCAAAAAGGTACATTTTAAAACCTTATCAAATGTGTAATTTGCATAACTTGCAGGACTAGCTAACAAGAGGAATAAGAAGGTTGTTACCATTCCATCTATAAAGTTTATGTTTGTGATATGATTGAGTCTTAGCAATTTAGGTACATAATCAACTTAAAAGACGTTTGAAGCTCCTTATAAAGGATGTTTTGTAATGTTTATTTGCTACTGCTTATAACGGATGTTTGAGATTGTCAATTTAGATTTTAGACTACTTTAAATAATCAATTGCTTATTTAGCTTATATGGGCTGTTTGAGAATGCTTAATTAAATGACTGCTATAATGGGAATGCTAGTGTTTGTGATTACCTTTTGAGACTACTGGCCTGTTTACGGGCATTAATTTCAATAGGCAATCCTAAACACTCCCATTCTCTTCGTTGCAGCTATTTAATAGAGCAATCCCAAACAAAATTTTTTTTTTTTAATTTTATTGTGTCAAAAACCATATAGAGACCGGTTTATATGATAACAACCGGTCTTATAGAGCTCTTTTAGACCGGTGCGTGAACCGGTCCTTATATGCAAACAAACCGGTCTTTAAACCCATCTTTTAGACCGGTGCCATAGCCGGTCTTAATGTTAAAAACTTTTTAGACCCCCCGTGAAACCGGTCTAAAAGCCCTTTTCAACTGGTCTAAAAAGTCTTTTTTGTAGTAGTGTTATTACTGGCATGAGTGCTTCATTTGCTGCTGAAAAAGTTATTTGGATGGCTTTAACCGTTGACGAAGAGCCGTTGCTGCTGCTTGATATTGGAAGCAAGTTATATGTGGTGTGACACCATTTCATAACTACTCGGTCCGTTTCAAAATAATGGTTCAGTAATAAAAACACACGCTGTTAAAGAAAAAACATAATTATTACTGCTTACTTTGTTACTTTTTACAAAATGACTGTTTTACTCTTAACTATTTAATTAATTTTTTATTAAAGTTTCTAATAATAATAATTCTAGACAAGTGTAATATAGTAAACTCGATCAAAAGTCTATATATATACAGTATATATTTAAAAGTGGATAATTAAAATGAAACATCTCAAAAATAAAACATAAAGACTTAATTTGGGACAAATTGAGTATCAAATAAGGTTGTGCAAATTAGGAACTGTTGGAACAATAATGAAGTTTGTGTGTCTCATCCGTTACGACACAAAATTCTACGCAAGTAGTCATGCAAAATGAAAGCAATTCAACATCATTACAACTTCAAAACGTTAGATAAAGGGGGATGATAAATCTAGGGCACAAATTTATAATGCCACGGCAATTGATATTACATCCATACCCTTACACTATCTACTCTTTTTTCCACTCCATCTCCTCATTATATTCATACCCACCATACTTTTACGTACATCATCACTGCCTTAATTTCATCCCATCCTTACTAGTTACTAGTCTTACATGAGACATAATTAATTAAGAGTATACTTGGAATGTTAACTTTTAAACACATCTAGATTATAAATTCCTAAAAAACTATATATTGAGCAAAGAATGTACCCAACTATGAATAACAACACACAATAACATTAATCAACAAAATAAATCATACTTATGACAAATAAAGGGAGAATTTGTGGTTTAAATTTCACAGTAACTCATACCCGAATCATTAGTAACCAGTCACGCACCGGTTTAATATACAAACTCATAGTAGTAGATTGTACGGGTGTTCATCCATCGGGTTGCACTTTCCTCAATTCATTTTGTTCATTTGGTCATCAGCTCGGGTTAAGTTTAGTCCTCAATTTATTTGTCTGGTTCGGTTCTAAACAAAAATAATTTCAGCTTTGTTTCGGTTTCAATTCAGTTTGATTTGCGATATCTTCGATTCGGTATCGTACCAACATTCATTACCCTATCACACTGAAACTAAACCAACTCGATCACACCCATAAATCTATAACCCCTTGTTTCGAATGTCAATTGTATAGTAGTTTTAACTTGCATTGTTCATAGAAAAAATAAATAAATAAAATCCACTTATTAAACAACTGAATATATATAAGAACGGAAGTGACACTTGATATATAAGTGTATAATATCATTAAAAAGACATAGGAATTAGCTAATTAATAGTAATTAAAAAGACATTAACTAAGAACATTCTGCGATAATGCATAAATCCATCAACACTTAAAAGATTAAACACACATAGCACATCATATACCATAATCCTGGCCCCAAATCTCATCTTCATCATCGTCCTCACTCTCAAATAGATCCTCGTCACTCTCATCTTTCTCGCGCTCCTTGAGCTCACTCGTGTCAAGACGGTGACACGTTGTTAGAAAATGGCCATGAGAGCCACAGATACAACACATGATACAGTCAATTTTAGCATGCCCACTTGACTCACAACCTTCACAAACTTGATTAGGACAATACCTATGGCTATGATCTGCTTGACCACACATAGTGCATGGTAGCTGCTCACATGTTGTCTCGTTGTGGTCTTGACGCCTTGGACGTCCACAGATTTCACAAAGACAGAATTCCTGGGTGTGGCCGTTCGCTTGGCAGAGTGCACAATAAGCTGCTTCTTGACCATCACCTTGCCCTTCACTAGAACTGCCACCACCTTGATTAGAACTGCCAGACATTATATCCTTCTAAGTATTTTGATAACACGCCTCAAAACTTAAGGAGGGATGTTGTTATGGAATGGAAGAGAGTTAGGGGTAATTTATATAAAAGGGTAAATGTAACAACCCACTTTCCAATTCAGAATTTCATTTACTCCAATAAATACAGATTCATTGAAAGTCGTGTTCAAAATAATTGTTTAGTACTACATGATAAGAGGGGTAGCTTGTGTGCATAAGGAAAAGTGCAATACATGATCAATGAGAGTCAATGCAAGATTGACACGTTATCTAAGAAAAAGTGTACGAGGTCTAGGATAGTAGGATGCTTCAATAATGCTAGCACAAGGATACATAAACTTTCAAAATTTGATTTTACACTGTATGACTTATGTCTATTTTGTTTCATCTTTGTAAGATTTTATTTCATCTTTGTAAGTTTGGTTTCGTTTATGAAATTGGTCCTTCAAAAACATCAAGTATAAATTGATTTTTTTTTTTTTTTTTTTACTAGTATTTATTTGTAAGATTAATGAAGCATTGGCGTTTAAGTAAGTATCAAGTTTGAATTAGCAGCCACATGATGAGAGTCGGATTTACAAAAGTCTACAAGGCGGCCGGACTCTTATTGTATAGTGTGATTGTGATTATAGTTTCCGACTTTTGTTTTCCTTAATTCTCTTCAAAAGGTTAAATTCATTACAAAAAACTAGTTACCACCACCACCACGACGTTCGTTACCCTCACGATTTGGATGATTACCACCACCACCCCCGATCGCAGAACGGGTCTCTTCAAGCACAATGGACATACTCACAAATTTAGATGTGAGATCGTTGATTGCATGATCCATGTCTTTGGTCGATCGCACCCCACCAACGGTACGAGGTTTTGGATCTTCTACACCGTTCACCATCTAGGATACTAACAATCTCTAGATGTTTAATTGACGTAGAACCTTCTACAACAATTACCACCAGGATACTAAGAAGCTTTGATGCCAATTGACGCAGGGCACACAAAAGCGTATTTAGATAAACCATAATACAAAGGTGATAAACCAAGGCGCACCTTGCGGAAATTTAACCCAAATGAGAGTAAAGACTCTAAAGACAATTTTATTCATGATTTCCAAGATACCAAAACAATAAACCCAAACCCTATATTTATAGGGAATCCAAACTCGGGAAAAAAGCTATCCTAATTCATCTAGAACTGTCTTAAACTTAAAATAAGGAAACTAACTCGCGACACATATACGGCGTAACTGGAACATTCGTATATGACGTAAATGAACAAAAGCAAAAACATAAAAGTTAACGAGAGTATATACTCCGCATAGGCTATAGTATATACATCGTATATAGACTCTGACACAAATTAACATAAACAGAAGATAGTTGCGGCGTAGGTAAGGCTTTTAGCCTATATCGTAGGTAAAACGATTTACGTTTCTTGGCCTTGAATCTTGTCCGCATCAACATCTATGCATTTGATGATTACAAAACAATAAATTTGATAAAGCAAAAGTTTAATTTGCAATCAACAACCGCCCACCGACATGGTAATCAAAGTCCTTTGGTTATGATCTAATGACGAGAACGAGTCATATATAATTAATGTCTAAAAGAACATTGAACAAATCCACTTATATACCATAACAAAACCATCGATATTTATATTGCGAAAGAAAAGCAAAAGTGAATTACTAGATAATCAAAACCATCACATTCCTTCCTAGCTATTCAATCAAAAATGGATGTCATTTTATCATTTTCCATTTGTCGTTAAAAAAACAAGTTTTTCGCCAACCAAAAAGGTTACAAGTATTTAATAACACGGTCTAATAATTAGGAAGACATCCGTACAAATTTTTTTTATGGTTCCAGTAACACAATCTGATCATTAAAACATCAAAACACTCTTTTTTTGGGATGCTAGTGTTAACCATTACGTGCCTAATGACATAAATCCACACATGTATATATCGTGTGATAAATTCAATAGGCAGCTAGATTTACTCAATCCGATTAAAATCTTTCATAAAAAAATTATAAGATTATTATGTCCCGCATAAATCTTTAGCATTTGTATACAGGGATGGACTCACATTGGACCCCGGGTGTGGCCGTGCCACACTCGATTTTAGATCACGAAGTGTGATTTTTTATAAAATATGTATTTTCTAGACACGTGCAACCTCTAATTTTACCAAATTAAATCTTTATTGACAACTTCAATATTCATAATCATTAAAAAAAAATTGTGCAACACCATCACAAAATCATGAGCTTGTCTCCATTTGTATGCATACAACAAACTTACATATTTATCTCACTTATTTAATTCCAGGTTTAATCAATCTACTTGAAATATTTCAATTAAAAAGCGCAAGATTATTATGTTAATTATACATATATCGGTATAGCATGCAACGTAAGAAAGATGAATGAAACTAAACAATGAAAAAGAGGATATGTAAAGGGTACCGAATACAAAGCATGCATAAAGGGTTGAGAACTTGAAGAAGAAAGATGGTGAGGTGATTGCTAAGCAAAGGTAGGTTCTAAATCCTGTTTATAATATGATATGTTCGACCAATTCAGTGTCTAGTAGTCTCTTGTATACTATTTAAATGAAAAATAACCTAATATAAGACAAGTCCTAAAACATAAGAAAACATTAAAGGAGTCATCTCAAAGAAGTTCTTCGGAGTCTAAGAGTAAGACTCAACAAAACTAAGGTAGTACTCAGTGAGTGAAAGTTAGAGTGAAGAAGAAGATGATGTAGTCGATGAGTGATAACAATAACTCACTTCCCTGGAGATCTTCTCAGAAAACTGAAGACATTATAATGTCTTAGATAATCTGGTAGGATATCTAAGACACTAATTTATGAGCAGGAAATATCTTAGGAAGATAAAAGCAAAGTACTTATCAAAAAGTCAAGATGTACTATAGTTGGTAAAAGGTACAAACAATTTCACAACTGTTTCTTAAAATATGGTTAGCACCGTTTAGAAATAGAAGCGTTGTAATACACAACTAAATGCTTGACGCGTATCTTTTTTCCCCGCGGGTTTCCATTACTGCCTTTGCTTGTAAATAGGATGTTGTAAAGAAGTAATATGCAACTCTTATATTAAAAGTTATTAACACTTTCAATATCTCATATTACTCCTTCAAATTGAACTAAGTCCTAGATTTTAGAATTTGTTGGTAAAGCATATTTTTTACTCAAACACTAACTTTGGTTTGTGTTTGAGTTTAGTGGGGAGATCACCACACATGCATCGTCATGCAATCCACATTGTTATTCTGCAAACAATCTTGAGTAAACAAACGTTGAAAAGTAATTTTGTGTTGTTTAATATATATATACCCATATATCATTTGCAGGGCCGTCTTATGAATTTATGAAATTTTTGAGGGCCGTGGACGAAATCACATAATGAGACCTTTCGAGAAAGAATGTTATATATAAAGTGTCACCGGTTTGTAGGCAGCGTTGATAAGGATGCCTTACTGAATTGTAGGCAGCGTGAACCTCATGTGGAGCCGGTTCCACATGATGTAAATCCTACTGATTCTGCTTGTCAAGGGGATATGAATGCCAATGAGGTTGTGAAGCCGATTTCACATGCGAGTATTGACGATTTGGTGTTTTGGGATGCAGGGCATCTTGGTGTTACAAGTATCTTGAATATGCAAGATTACCCATCTATAGTTTACAGTGTCGAGGACACCACTAGGGAGGCTAATCAGCCTAGTAGTGATGGTATTAGTGTAGCTCCTAAAGCTGGAAGGGTACATGTTTCTCCACCTAAGGAAAAATTAACCAGTGCTAGGCCAATTATTCAATCTGTTGGGGTTAATACATTACCTATGTCGTATGTTGGTGGTACAAGTGGTAAGAATTCTCGCTAGTGAATCGACGTAAGCACAAATCAAATTTTCAGAGGGTTGAAGTGTAGTAAA
>OU343220.1:322161051-322234075 GCA_910596185.1 Chrysanthemum makinoi | reverse complement strand
AATTGTTCTTTTGTAAGGCGTAATCATGGTGGGTACAAGATCCACTGAGACAGACATAATGGAACAGGTAGTGATTACAATGATGGAGGATCTCATGAGAACCATCAACTGAAATAGGTGTTACAATGGAACTTTGGAGATTAGGCTCAACAATGGAGAAGGCCCCGATCCAAAGAAGGTGGCCTTTTGGAAGTCAACATGGTATTCCGGCAAATGCCGTTAGGGAGTGAATAAAGGTGGAATTTCCTAAGTTTGGAGGAGAAGGTGTAAGGGGTTGGTTGTTAAAGAGTGAGCGGTTCTTTAAAGACAACAGATCTGATGAAAGCAAGGTAAGTCATATTTCTATACATATCTTTGGCATTGCTTTAGAGTGGCATAGCGATTTGTGAGGTTTTGGGTGAATGTGTCTTGGATGAATTACAAAGAGTCAATTTCACGTAGATTTGGTAATGTTGAGAAAAACACAATTTTAGGATAATGGTGTTAGAGTTCATATTTTAGTTTGAATACTAATGATGGCGAATTTTGAGGTATATGAGGTGTTATCAAGTAAAAAGATATGAAAAATGATAGTGTACATAAGATGTTTGATGTAATACAGAAGGAAAATATTGAACAGGAAGTTGTGGAAATAGCAAATGACTCGATTGACAACAACTCCGATAAGTGGTTGATTGATCTTTGAAGAAAGTGATAAAGTGAAAGTCGGAGAGCATGAACAGAGAGATATGAAGACGAAGTTGTTGATGGATACAAATGTTTTTCTTGAATCATTGATGCGTGGAGCGAGGTTAGTTGGAAAGTGGAATTTTGAAATATTATAAAATCCATGGAAGTGGTATGAATGAAACTTGTAGGAAAGAGGTCACAAAGGTTTATGATCAAATGTTAACATGAGGTCTTATCAAAGAGACTTTGGTGTTAGAAATAAATTTGAGAAAAAAGATAGCTGGTGACGTGAACCATTGGATGAGTTCAATTGAAGTCTGAATCAACTTGAAAGGTGGGTTGGAATCGTTGACCAGGGAAATGGTTTGGATGTTAATATTATGCTCAAGTATAAGGAAAGAGTTGAAATAATGGATTAAGGTGATGATCGGTTGTTTTGCATGGTTGAATCAAGATGAAATCAGTGAAGTCACGAATGTAGGAAGAAAGATGGTAAGGTATATTGTAGATTCTGATGTGATTGAGTGGAACTCATGATGGTACAATTCAAAAGTCTAGACTTAATTAAAAGGCAGGTTGGAAGAGATATTTGAAATGGTACGTATAACATGGAATGGTGTGTTGGTATTGGTGATTTTTCAACTAAACATGTGTTTGATCGGGAAGTATACAATAATACATTACATGGGGTTGTTGATGAAATGTTTAATATGAATACAAAAGTAGATTCATTGCATATGTTGTGGAATCATGTTTGGAGGTGTCAACTTATGGTTAAATCAAAAAGATAGGTTTAAGGTTATTAGTAGTTTGAGGAGGACAAAGGGTAGGTATATATTTTAGTAAAGTAAAAGTGTTTGATCTTTGGAAACGAGTTTTTTGATTCAAAGGGGTTCTAGTGGTGAGAATGTTTTTAATAAACTAGAATTGGAGACAAATTGTACATCCAACTTCAATTCTTTTAACATCTAATGTTTTGGTAAAGAAATCATTTGGAACCAAGGTATTGTCAAGTTGATAACAAAGAAATAGATATGAAGAAGTTTGTGAAAAGTGTGAAAAGATCATTTGGTGTTGCTACTTTAAATGGGGTTGTCACAGTGGACATTCATGATGGTGGTTTGGTTGTGTATAATCAACTAGTTCAATTACTTCTTTTGGTGATTCATTGAACCTTTGTTGGTTCTTTCTTTGAAATCATGTTTGGATTCAATTGAGTGAAATGTGGAAGACATGAAAAGGATAAATGTAAGTACATATAAATGGTGTGAAAGCTTTGGAAAACAGGTTTGTTTAGGAAGATAACCAGTTGGTCAATGGCGAGGTGTAGGTTGTATTATAATGGAAAAAGGAAGCCTGTTTGGAATGTATTATTTGGTATCTTTGATTGATAAACAAGTTTGAGCATTTAAAGATTTGAGTAAAACGAGTTTTGCAGAGGTGTAGGATATGAAAGATGAAATAGGTCAAATAATGAAAGGAAGAGTTTCATGAAGGTTGTTTGGGTAAAAATTAGATTCCTTTATCGAAGTTTATGGAAGATTGCTGGGGTTAAAATTCATAAATGTTGGTGTTTGGTAAATGCTTAAAAGATGGTAATTCCTTTATGGAAAGGTGGAAGAAATATTGACAAGGTTGTTAGAAGCTTTTGGTTACATATGGAAAAGATTGAATTCCAACAAATGTGATGTTCCAAATGATGATTTCTTGATTGATGCGAGAATGAAGCATGCTTTGGAAAAGGAGAAGTGTTGATATGAACTACAAGCTTAAGTCATACAAAAGTCAAACAACCCACTTTACCCATTCTTAGTATAAATACATAATTAGTTTTCATTTGTAGTTAGTAATCAATTTAAACAACTAGTTCTCTCTCTTGATAAACAATTCATCTATCCTAATAGCAAATCATCAATTGGTGAATACTCTCTTCTTGTTCATTGAGTGTTCACTAATTGTTGAGATCTTTACCATTTCTATTATTGAGACTCTAAAGATCATATCAAATAATGAACAAACAAGTTAAAAATACCACATACATATTTAGGTAAAAACTATTTTCCAAAAGGTTGAAGTTTTGTTATTTCGTTTATGATTATTTAATATCGTTGCAAAGTTCAAATCTTTTTTGGGTAAGGTCAAGGAGATATATTACTCAAAAAAGCGTTTAAGTACAAGGATGGTGAATCCATATCTTGATACGTTACATAGGCAAGATTACATAACAAGATACTTCTTATTCTAAATGTAAGAAAATAAACCATACTTTAAGGTTATTAAACTCTATGGAGATAAAGTACACCTACCAAGGCCTTTGAGCTTGATATCATACGTGTCATAATAGGCATCCAAGTTTCTAGTGGTGAGAATGTTTTTAATAAACTAGAATTGGAGACAAATTGTACATCACAACTTACATTCTTTGCAACATCATGTGTTTTGGTAAAGAAATCATTTGGAACTTCTGTGAAGTCTGTTGTCAAGTTGATGTCAAGAAGAAATAGATATGAAGAAGTTTGTGAAAGTGTGAAAAGATCATTTGAGTGTTGCTACTATAAATGGGGTTGTCAAAGGACATTCATGATGGTGGTTTGGTTGTGTATAATCAACTAGTTCAATTACTTCTTTTTGATTCTCTTTGAACCTTTGTTGGTTCTTCTTTGAAATCATGTTTAGTTCAGTTAATTCAGAAATGTGGAAGACATGAAAAGGATAAATCGGGTACATATAAATGGTGTGAAAGCTTTGGAAAACAAGGTTTCTGTTTAGGAGATGACAGTTGGTCAATGAAGCGAGGTGTCGGTTGTATTATAATGGAAAAGAGGCTTCTGTTTAGGAATGTATTATTTGGTATGCTGATTGATAAACAAGTTTGGCTTGCATTTAAAGATTTGAGTAAGAACGAGTTTTGCAGAGGTGTGGGATATGAAGATGAAATAGAGTCAAGTAATGAAAGGAAGAGTTTCATGAAGGGTTGTTTGGGTAAGAAATTGAATTCCTTTATCAGAAGTTTATGGAAGATTGCTCAGGGGTTAAAATTCATAAATGTTGGTCAGCTGGTCATGCTTAAAGATGGTAATTCCTTTATCAGAAGGTGGGAAGAAATATTGACAAAGGTTGTTAGAAGCTTTTGGTTACATATGGAAGAAGAGATTGAATTCCAACAAATGCATGATGTTCCAAATGATGATTTCTTGATTGATGCTTGAGGACAAGCATGCTTTGAAGGGAGAAGTATTGATATGAACTACAAGCTTAAGTCAACACAAAAAGTCAAACAACCCACTTTACCCATTCTTAGTATAAATACATAATTAGTTTTCATTTGTAGTTAGCTAATCAATTTGTAAACAACTAGTTCTCTCTCTACGTAACAATTCATCTATCCTAATAACAAATCATCAATTGGTCCAATACTCTCTTCTTGTTCATTGAGTGTTCACTAATTGTTGAGATCTTTACCATTTCTATTATTAGAGATCTAAAGATCATATCAAATAATGAACAAACAAGTTAAAATATACATACATATTTAGTTAAAAACTATTTTCCAAAAGGTTGAAGTTTTGTTCGCTCGTTTATGCGTCTATTTAATATCGATTGCAAAGTTCAAATCTTTTTTTGGGTAAAAGGTCAAAGACCCGGTAAATATATTACTCCAAAAAACGTTTAAGTACAAAGGATATGGGTGAATCCCATATCTCAGCCCGTTACATAGGCAAAAGATTACATAACAAGATACTTCTTATTCTCTATATAAGAAAATAAACCACTACTCAAAATATAACATTAAACTCCTATGGAGATAAAATTACTTCCTACCAAGGCCTTTGAGCTTGATATCATACGTGTCATAATAGGCATCCAAGTTTCACGGAAGATCGTGAACTTGTTCTCAATAGTTATCATAACCATATTCATCATAGTCATCTTCGCGGTCATGACCACCACCAAATAGATCACTCGTCTCATCAAAGGTGTTCACAACCTCCTCATCATCACTATCGAATCAATCCATCTCTCTCACCTTAGTGAATGGGTTAACCCTCTTAGTAAGCAGTAGCGAAATCCTTATTATAACCACGATAATCAACCTTTTAATAGGATTACCATTTTCATCAACAAGAGTAGATTTCCCATCAATAAGAAGCCTTTTAAATTCCCCAATTTTCTCAACAATAGGGGTAGGACCGGCCGCGTTAAGCTACCATTGAATCACTCACAAGCGGATCTTGTGATACATTACCTGTCTCGATAGACCCAACCTCCTTTGTTTCCATTGTATTACTAGAAACCTCTACATCAGTAGGATTGCTAGATTCATCGATGTATTAAGTGCGCAAAGGGTTAGATGTAGCAATCTTCGTCCACTCTGCTTGCCACATGGTTGTTGTCTTCTTCAAACTATCCACCTTCTTGGGTTCAGAAGGAGGTGCTTTAGGTTGATACCTAAATTTAGGACCCACTTTTGTAAAACCTCCTTACACGGAATACTTGGACCACCATTCCTACCCTTATTCTTGTTAGTGGCAGTTTGATAACCATCATTTAACGATCTGTTTAGGCAGTAGGAAGTGGAACAATTTAGGACAATCGACTGCGTATGACCAAACAATCTACATGTATCACACCGGGGCGGTTTCCATTCGTATTCCACCCGAATCTTTTCAATAGTAGATCCCATCAAGTAATGGTATCTCAACAGGTGATGCTCTCCTAAGAACTTGATATGCCTTAACTTCAATCAAGCACCTAGCGAAACTACTTCTACCCCATGATTCCAATCACATTTGACTAGTATAAGAATCTAACATTTTTGGAGTACCAATCAATGTAGCTAGGAGACTGAGACCATCATCGAAAAACATAGCAAGGGGCACATCATGGAATTTAACCCATACCGGAATATTAGTCAAATCCTCTTTAGCGATTAGTATTCAAAGTCCAAGGTTTAAGAATAATTGGCACATTCCTAATCATCCACGGTCCGTTTTCAAGCACATCATCAACACCTTTACAAGTGGAAAACTTAAAGAAAAAGAACCCCTTCGCATTCATCATAACCTTTTGAATTCCGTACTTGGCCCATGTATTGGCGTAATAATCAACAACGGAAAAAGCAATACGTTTACCAAGGAAGTAACCATAAAGGGTGTTATCAAATTTAGAGTTTACCTCCTCAACAACTTTCATAGGAATGGAGAGATCCACCCCATTAAATATTTTACTACACTCCAACCTATGAAAATTTGATTTTGCGCTTCGTCGATTCATTTGCGAATTGGTACCACTTGTAACACCAACATACGACATAGGTAATGTATTAACCCCAGTAGATTGAATAATTGGCGTGCAGGTTAATTTGTCCTTAGGTGGAGAAACATGTACCCTTCCAGCTTTAGGAGCTACACTAATACCATTACCACTAGGCATATTAGCCCCTCTAGTGGTGTCCTCGACAGCATAAAAAGCGTAGATGGGTAATCTTGCTTATTCAAGATACTTGTAACACCAAGAGGCATCCCAAAACACGAATCATCAATACTCGCATGTGCCGGCCGCACACCTCATTGGCATTCATATCCCCTTGACTAGCATCCACATATGAAGTACTCGAAGTGTTAATAGCGAAGATGGCATCTTGGTTGGATCGGTAACCACATACGTAACACCGTAGAACACTAGGAGTACCACAGTAACAACATCGGTAGCAATACAAGATCCACCCGGTGGGAGGTTGTTGAGAAACACTAGAAGTGTTTGAAGAAATAACACCCTCCATCTCCTTATTAGGATCACGCAAAACCCTCAAAGGCATTCTTGGTGAGAAACATCTCGAGGTCCCAATGATTGTGCCTTTAACGCATCATCACGCTACTAAGTTCACAAGATTAACACTACCAACATTATCCATACCCACGAGAGATGTGTACACTAGTATTCGACTCTCAAATCCGACATCAAGAACCCAAAGTAAGACAATTCAAAGAGAAGAACAAGAAGAATGTGATGCGATCTTCAAAGCCAAAACAAGTAAAACCCTAGTTTAAAACTAGGGCTTATAAGCGATAAATTATGTATACTAACCCATAAATAAATGTAAATCAATTAGGTGTGTGATTTTGGATGAATAATTAATGCACTCGAACCAACTTCTGTACCCTAAACAGCGAATAGAAAAAGATGAGAAACACTTGTATATCAAGTCACCGTCCCGTTAGAATAAAAACCAGCTTAACTAATATACTAGAACAAATGTAGATATCAAACTACCGTTTAGTAATAATTAAAGGTGTGCTTCACAAAGTAAATGTAGCTTTATGTATTACTGTGTGTGGGTTTTAAATTAGCTTGTATATTATTTTTGAAGTTGTACGTTAATTTGGTTATAGATGCTGTGACGAAAAACAAACTTAGTGGATGTTGTCTAGGATATTGAAGGATCCAACATCTGCTAAAGCCATGAACATTTATGTCTATTGAAAGTATCACGTTATAGTACTCATCCATCTGGATGAGGCAAATGTGATTGCAATCTTGTTGGTAGGCATAACTAATGGCGATTTAAACAAAATCCTTGGAAAAATTAATGCAATAAGGAGCCTGGGTGAGAGTTCATAGCATATATTACAAATGATGTTGCTATTGGATAAGCCCATCACGCAGGGACCTCAAGATTGGAATGTATAAACACAGATAACCAAAATATCTCTTTGATTGATAATAGGAAAATAGCTCAAAACCTATTACATGTTTATACAATACATTGTATGTGTTTGTGGTGGTGTACTAAACTCAAAGGAAATGCTTCTATTTATAGGCTTCAACTCTTCACAAGTAGCAAGTAACTTGCTTATCTTCAACTTATAATCAGTATAAAATCTTGGATAAGATTCCATATCTTTCTCAAGTTGTATATCACTATTCAACATTCTTACTTCTTTGACTTAGAATTCCAACAATCACCCCGAATCTCTAAGTCCTTCTAGAGATATCTTTGATTCCAATCAAGCTCCATGAACTTGATTTGGTGCCAATGGTTTTGTGAGAATGTCCGCCTTGTTTCTCACAGGAATATACTCCACCTCCACCTGTTCATTTTCAACACAATTGCGAATGAAATGAAACCTCGTGTGAATGTGTTTACTCCTTCCGTGAAAAGCGGATTCTTTGTTAGTTCGATAGCAGACTTGTTATCAACCCTAAGAACCACCTTCTCTTGCGTGTTGTTCATAATTTCTCCAAGCAAATCACGAAGCCATATTGCTTGACAAGCGACGGCGGTAGCTGCCATGAACTCCTTCACAAGATGATAAAGCAACGGTATCTTGCTTTTTCGAACACCAGGTTATCGGAGATAACCCATAGTAAAATGTGACCGGTTGTGCTTCTTCCATCATCCGGATCAACATTGTGACTACTATCACTAAAACCAATGATTCTGTTTTGACCCATCCTCGTACCAATTCCGTATCCGTTGTTCCTCGTAAGTACCTCAGAATGCATTTAATTGCATGACCATGTGATTCTCTTGGACTTTGCATGTATCGGCTAATAACTCCAACCGAGTATGCCAAATCGGGTCTTGTTTGCAAGAGATATCTAAGGCATCCAACCACCTTTCGATATTGTGTAGGATCGATTTCGGGTTCATCTTCGGCCTTTGACAATTTGGTTCCCGGGTCCATGGGAATGTGAGTTGGATTGCAATCTTGTAAACACTTCCTTCGGAATCGTCGAGCATAGGCTTCTTGGTTTATCGTAATCCCGTTCTTCTTGCTTGACTTCAATGCCGTGGTAAGTCAATCTTCCAAGATCCGACATCTCGAGTTCTTGGACATCTCAATTTGAACCTTTTGATCATGTTCAAATTTGTGTAAAAACAAATCATCAACATAAATTGCTAAAATTAGCAAGTTAGTTCCTTCCGTTCCGGTACGATGGTTCTTTCAAGCACTTGTGAAATTTCAACCCCTTCAAAATTCCATCAAGCTTCGTGTTCCATGCTCGAGGTGCTCGTCTTAGACCATAAAGTGCTGTGGTGATACACTTTATGCTCGTTGCCTTCCTTATATAGCCTTCGGTTGTGACACATAGCGGTTTCCTTCAACTCTCCGTGTAAGAAAGCCGTTTTGACATCTAAGTGGTGAAGTTCCCACCCATTTGTTGCGGCTAAGGCAATGAGAAAGGATGGTTTCGATTCGAGCTACGGTGCAAATACCTCTTGAAAATCAATACCGGGTTGTTGCCGTACCCTTAGCAACCAACCTTGCCTTGTATTTGATGATGGTGCCGTCTGCATTTTTCTTCAGTTTGAACACCCATTTGAGTCCAATCACCTTCACCCCCATAGGCTTGTTCACAAGAATCCAAGTGTTATTCTTGTTGATCGAATTGATCTCTGCATTCATGGCTTTGACCCACTCTGGTTCTTTCTTTGCCTCTTCAACCGATCTTTGGTTCGTCATTGGTTATGAGGAGAAGTTCATCAAGATTATTAAGGTTAAGCACAAAATCTTGCAGTCGAGTTGGAAGTCTCTTTGTTCTCATAGGCCTTTGGTTTTGGACATTGTTCACGTTATTGTTGACCGGACTTGGTTGCTCGTTGTCTTGAACCTGCACTCCGTCTTCAATCTCATGATCCGATTCATTTGGTTCAGTTTGATCATTGCTTACATCATCTCCTTGGTTTATTGCCTTATCTTCTGGATAGTCCCATGGAACTATGAATGATCCCGGTTCTTCATTGTTGGTACCTGCTTCTTTGTCCCAATCCCACCATTTGGTATCGTTAAAAATAACGTCTCGACTTACAATTATTTTTGTGTAGCGGGTTAAAAAGCCGATAAGCTTTCGTACCCGGTTCGAAACCAAGATGCACTAGTGGTCTTGATCTTGCATCCAACTTCTTGAGATTCACCGGTTCAACTTTCACATATGCTAGACACCCAAAGATACGAACATTCTCCAAATTTGGTTTTCTTTTATACTTCTCTATGCGGAGTTGTATCACCAAGGACTCTTGTGTTATGCGGTTGATCAAATTTGTAGAGTGTCTTACACTTCTCCCCTGATAATTTGGAACATGCATCGACTTCATGATACTTCGTGTCATGTCCATGAGTGTTCGGTTTCTTCGTTCCATAATTCCATTTTGTTGTGAATATGAAGCGATAAAGGCTGTCGTTTGATTCCATTTATATCACAAAAGAATTAAACTCGAGCCAAGTAAACTCTCCACCTCGATCACTTTGAAACATCTTCAAAGACTTTCCGAGCTCCTTCTCCGCCAAAGCTTTGAATTTCTTGAAGTGTAAAAACGCCTCACTTTTCTCCTTCAAAAGAAAAGTCCACATATATCGTGAATAATCATCAATTAGTGTGAAAATGTACCGATTTTGACCTTTCGTTGTGGTGTGTCGGACCATAAATCAGTGAACGAGCTCAATGGTCGTGTTGCTTTGTACATCGTCATTAATGGAAATGATTTTCTTGTTTGTTTGCCCACCAAACAAGATTCACACAATTGATTCTCATTTTTAAAATGAGGTAAACCTTTGACTAGACCTTTCTTGGACATCTTTTTCATTGACTCGAAATTGATGTGCCCAAGTCTTGCATGCCGCCCGTGTCTTCACTAGGAATGAAGGCAAATAGGTACTCCAATTGTTAAATTTATTTTATAAAGGCGGTTTGGAGTTCTTTGCACCTTCATCAATAAGCGATTGTCGGCATCATGCATCGTCAAATAGTCATCTTTCATCCGAATATCACACCGGCTTGATTTGCGTAGACTGAAAATATTATTTTCAAATCGGTATGAAATAAATCTCCGTCATCAATCGTTGTTGTCCGATTTTCCTTGGAAAAGAATAGAGCCTTTCCCTTTAATTTCGACACACGAATTATCACCGAATTTCACCTTTCGGTTATTCCTTCGTCGAGGTTGAAAAAGTCGATTTCCCGTCGTGATTACTTGCCCCGTCCAAATACCACACATCTTTTTCTTGTGCGTTATACCGGCGGTATCACATTCTTCGTTCAAAATACTGTCTCATGTAAAAATACAGTTTCATCAGTATCTTCTTGCTCCGTAAAATTGCTTTCTTGGAATTTTTGGAATCGGTCCGGACATTTAGACAGCAATGACCTGATTTATCACATCTAGCAAATAATCTTCGACGAATCCTTTTTGGTTTGGTTTGAGTCGAATTAAAATTTGGTTGATTATTGGGTTTGGACTTGTTGGGTTTATAATTATTTTGGGCTAACTTTGACCCAGATCCACTAGAACCGGATCCAACACCATTAATAAAACCCTCCCTTTTATTATTATCTCCCCACTTTCCCTTTCCCAGATCGAGACGAACCGAAACACCACGGACCCTCCACCACTCCGGCCACCCTTTTCGATCCACCACCAACATTAAAACGAGTAAACAATACCTTATGCTGCTCGTCTCCACCATCATCTCCACGAATTCTTTCTTCGTAAGCCTTCATCGGCACGACATCTTCAAATCCCACGGTCTTTAAATCGAGCACTGCCGAGAGAAGCAACAAGATGGATGAATCTTCGCGGCACCTTTAGCGGCTTACAAGCTTCGACTCATCTATTGTTTCTCCTAGCGACGCGGATTTTGAGCGATTCCGCGAGTTTTCGAAGACATCAATGGTCTCGGTCTCGTGCATCTTCAACCGATCAAACTTAGAGTTTAAAGTCTGCAACCTTGCTTCCTTGACTCTATCTGCTCCAACATAACGAGCCTTGATCGATTCCCACGCACCGGACTATCGACATCACCTATTTGCATTATCGAGTCTCGAGGATTGCTTGGTACGGCAATCCCATCGCCAGTTATTCTTCTCTTCACTTTCGTCGTTCCGGTTCGATTGTTAACCGGCTTTGTGTATTGAGCACAACCTTCATAGGGCCCGACGGTATAGTTTGTGGATGATAGCATTGGACATGCTACGGTGGTTGTCCCGACCTCCTTCACCCTCACCGGTGTAGGACCTGCTGCGTCTTCAACATCTGACATGTCGTAGTTGTACTCCGGTCTCCTTCCCGATCACCAGGTACGTATTCAAAGCCCCTTTACTCAAGCTCTGATACCAATTCAAGATTGGAATGTATAAACACAGATAACCAAAATATCTCTTTGATTGATAATAGGAAAATAGCTCAAAACCTATTACATGTTTATACAATACATTGTATGTGTTTGTGGTGGTGTACTAAACTCAAAGGAAATGCTTCTATTTATAGGCTTCAACTCTTCACAAGTAGCAAGCAACTTGCTTATCTTCAACTTGCATAATCTGTATAAAATCTTGGATAAGATTCCATATATTTCTCAAGTTGTATATCACTATTCAACATTCTTACTTCTTTGACTTAGAATTCCAACAGGACCAAGTAGTCCAAAGTAGCAGGACCAAAAGAGATTGCAAGAGACCAATTTGGATGAAGGACTACGTTCAATATCCAAATGATCACGTGATATAATCAATTTAATATGTCATCATTCCATTTGCTTGTTTTTTAAGGATATAACTTTAATCAGGTATGATTAATCATAATCTTTATGTGTATCGACAAAATGGTGGTAAAAGAGTACTTTTTCCCAACATAAACTTACATTCTTTTTAGGCATACAATTGCTTTGGTTATGAGTACCTTTTTCAAGAGGATTTGAATCTCCTTAGAACGAACTTAGGAGCTTCACATCGTTTTGAAGAAGGTACTCATGAACCAAAGATCGTGGATGTGTCAAAGAGGAACGTAGTTTTTTTGGCGACAAGCGCCCTTTCAACATACGTATCAATACGATAAAGATAATGATAAATTCTACATTACAAAAGTGATAATACTTTGGACAAAAAATGCAAACCAAATGATAACATACTAATCTGATTATATTTAATGTGATCATTTGGTTTGGTCATCATACTTGTAGTCCTTCCTTCAAATTGGTTTCTTGCCATCTCTTTTGGGCTACTGGCCTTCTTGCTCCTGTTGTGATGGTCGATCTAGTAGCGAAATTGTTTGTAACAAAAGTTGTTTGTTCTCCATCTACCCAAAACTTGATTGTAAAGTCATGAGCAACAACTAAGAACCTATTGGTTGTGTCGAACTTCACAACTCCTGCGTAATGCTCTTCCAGACCGAGGTAACTTTGTTTGGCGTTAACGCGTTCCTTCCATTCTACAAGGTATGATTCTAGGATATGACATGAACCACATAGGAACCTCATATATGCATAACATAATAATCTTACACTTTTTTTTTATGAAATTTATATAGCGGTCGAGTAAATCTTACGTTGATATACAAGTTGCTATTCTGATTAAGCATGTAAAATAGTTATCAACATTTGAAGAAAACCTGCTTGATTGTTTTTATAATTAGATCATGTTAAAGATCACCTTTTTTGGTTGCTCAAAAACTTGTTTTTGAACGATAAATGGAAAAGGATGAAAGGGACCTTTATATCGTAATTTGATCTAATAGGAAGAATGGTGATGGTTCTAATCATCTAGTTTTCACCTTTGCTTCTGTTTCGCTATTTGTCAATGGGCTTTTTATGTTATATCAATGGATCCTTCGGTGTTCTTTTAGACGTTAATTATATAAGGTTCAATCTAGTCATTAGATTGTCAATTATATAGGATTCATTATAGTCATTACATCATAATCCAAGGGCTTACAAACTACACTTTTGTTGATCTTCTTTGTTTTGTTTTCATGGATAAATAGACTCATGTGACGATATATGTTCAACAAGGATACTCACATTATAGATAAAAATAATATACAAGGCTTGCCTTAACAACCTCTGAGTATTTCAATCTCTTATGTTTTGTGTGCTCTTATATTTTACTAAACATTTTGTAATTTTAATATAAAATACATACATAAACTAAAGCAACGTGTGTTTCACGGTTTCATGCTTTGAGTTTTCATCATACATGTGATAGTGAATAACGAGATAACACAAATTAAGCATGTTGATTCACACAAATGCGAGGATCGATTCTTTCAACAATCGTTGATTCAATAGAATGCCGACTATTAAGATTATTAGCAAGAAAACTGCCAAAAATAGACTTTTTATATTTGTTTCAATTGATTATTCCACATTACAAAGGAACTCTTAAATAAGGTTACAAAGTAAACCGCCACGAGAAGACAAACATTTTTATGGATCATAATTTTCTACATTTATAAGTGTCACAAATATTTAAAAATAATCCACAATAATAAGTGTGCAATTACAATAAAGCTACACGTATAGGTGTTACAAATATTTTCACACTTATTATTGTAAAACATTTTTTTGTAATTTTACCATAATTTTAGGTATGGACATTTGAAAAATGTTTACATGCTTTTAACCATCCACATTTGGATAATAAATTTGTGACACTTCATTATACGTAGATGCGTGTGGACTTTATAAATCTACACATTTTTAACTGAGGCCATTTAGGCTTTAAAATTTAGAGATTTTAACTAGTTTTTTGGTAGTGAATTTAAACCTTTAGAAGAACCTTTTGAAAACCCTTTTAGACTTGATGTTTTACAAAAGTCGGAAACGATAATCACAATCACACTATACAATACAGACCGACGCTTTGCAAACTTTTTTAAATCCGACTCTCAACATTTGGGCGCTAATTCAAACTTGATACCTACTTAAACGTAATGCTTCATTGATCTTAAAATTTATAATAAGAGAAAGATTCAATTTAGACTTGATGTTTTTGAAGGACCAATATCATAAGCGAAATAGACACATCACACAACAGTGTAAAATCAAATTTTATGAAAGTAATCTCGTTGTGGGATCATCTTTTATTGATTGAACATGAGATGATGTTATCATATAATGCGATTATCATTTGAAAATAAAATAAATATTTTCAATGAATAATACTATCAAACAATAACATTATCTCGAATGTTCAAATGAACATGATCAAAAGATCTTTATCCATCATTGAGCTAGCATTAGTGAAGCATCCTAGACCTCATACACTGTTTCTTAGATAATGTGTCAATCATGTGATATATGTGTGGTGGTAAAATATTATTTGTTTTATAGAATAAAAATTTGTGTTTGATTGAATTTAAAATATCTACTACTATAAGTTAAAAATCAATAAGCATGTTATCATCGTGTGATATATGTGTGGTGGTAAAATAACCTATCCTACCTAACAATATCTAAATCGCATCTTTTACACATGTGATGATGTGCACGGGGCTTTCCTTCCGCCTATAAATAGAACGCAAAAACTGGAAGTTAAACACATCCTTCTCTTCACTTCTCTACCTATATTATAATTATTTCTATATTTTATTTCCAAGATGGCTTGGTATATTTCCTCTGTTAACTATAACGTAAGCTCTCAGCCGAATTCTCTCATTACTCTCGATGAAAGGTACGAGCAAATAAAAAATTCTACCAATTTTAAGTATTTTTTCGATCAAGGTCGTTTAACGTATGACGATCGTCTCAAGATGTTTCAAATGAATGATGTTCTCGATAATTGGAAAGCGTTCTTAATTTTGAATTACAATCAAATGCGCATCCAAGCTACTGTTCTACACGGTACTCTACAACAAGGTGATCCCATTCAACCTTCTGAACAATCATCTCAGCAGAAGCAGCAAGCTCAGGTGGATGCTCAACAGAATCAACAGTTACAGTCTATGAGAGATATGATCCATAGTCTTTGTCGTGAGATTCAAATCTTACGTCAGCAATTATCACAAGCAGCTAATCGTCATCCCCCGAATCCTGTTCCATTACTTCAACACTGTCCTGGTAATGAAGTTCCGACGTGTCCCAGTACGTAGATACCATTTGGTGGATCCTTCGCTGTAACTGATGCTTAGTTACCTAAAGTTCGTCCTAATCGTGTAAAGCCTGTTGGCCATAGTTTGTGTTTTGTTTTTAGTAATAATGTAAAAATAATAATGTAAAGAATGTCGACCATGGTACTGTAGTATCCTAGAGGCATATAGGAATAGTAGATATTACTATTACATCTACTTTATCTGTATATAAATAAAGGCCTAGTCTCAAGTAATGGATATGCGTTTTATTGAGTTAAACCTTTGTGTTAAAGCATTGTCTTCTGAATAGCAGACGCATATGTTGAAACGATTATTCGTTTCTGAATAGCAGGTCCCTATCCCTATTTTCTATCAACCAATTCAATATTCCAATTCAATACAATCATTCATCAATTCATTACATACCAAAATTAATCGACATATAAACCAAATCATATGGACCTACATATTATTATCATCCGATCAATTATCATCCTATCAATTATTATTTCATATGATTCAATATGAACAATATCTGGAACTGGTGCTTAGTTACCTAAAGTTCGTCCTAATCCTAATCTATTACCTGGTCAAGGAACTCCTGGAAGTGTACCTGGTTATCAATCAGGAGCTAGGATATAGTTCTATGTATTTTGATCTATCTATTTCATTGTATTGTAATCCAAGTTCTATGTTATGAATAGAATATTATTTCTCTTGAGTTTTCTCTAAGTCTACTGGGGGTTGACCAACGGGGTGTGTGGCATGACCGGGATAGCTAGCGTTAGATGAAACGAGACTTCAGCTCCTGCGGGTCCAACCCGAAAGGACTCCTATCCTTGCGAGGTGTGGTCTTAGGTTTATGGACAAATTTAATAAGTATAGGTTCGAACTGAGGCGGGATTTACTTGTACACTGTATGAGTTGATGTTCAATAATTAATGTAAATGTTACGTTTAATTATTAAATGCACAATAACGATTGAGCATTGACTGGAAATTGACTAACGGTAGTTAAGTATTAAAGAGAAAGACTATAGTTGAAAATAAACGACGACTTTTGGTTCAATTTGCGTGGACAAAGTCAAATATTCAGTGAGGACTCGTCCTCGCCAAACAAATTGACGAGGATAGTGCATCGCTAACTTTCATCATTGCTGTAAATGTTGTAAAATCATTAAGTCTAGAGTGGCGGTTGAAAGACTGCGATTAATCGGTTAGGCGGGAATTAATCGGATTGGAATTTTTATGCACAAAAAGGTAATTTTAGATATTGTATTATTTTATATATATGGGATAAGCGTATTGCATTAAAGTTAAAATATTTCAAGTGTTCAAATATAGAAATAATACATAATTCTTCAAAATTCAAAGTCAAACATAAATATTACTAGGTTTGTTGACTATTTTTAAGCGACCTTTGACCGATGTCAGATTAATCGGTTTGTTGACCGATTTTTAAGTAATTTTGTCGATTTTAAGCGATTTTGTTAACCAATTTTAAAGCGCTTTTGTCGATTCAGATTAAGATTTTGTCCGATTAATCGGTTTGTTGACCGATTTTCAAGTGATCTTTGACCAAACCGATTTAATAGGCCGTTATGGTAAATCAATGCAGTGAGCGATCAATTATCGCGAGGATTAATCGGCCGCCAAGGTGATTTTACAAAAGCTTGTACCTCGTTAACTGGTGATGGGATGACAAGTTCAACTGATTTGCATGTACAGTGTGGGTCCTACATTTTCTTGGTCAAATTGTGACAATTGTCGTCGCTAAACACTTTGGAATGTTGATAACAAGAACTGCGAACAATTTGACCTGCTCTAATTATAAAGTCAAACTGAGTTATTCGATTCAAAATCATTGTTTCAGATAAAATGGAAATAATCATGTTATGTAAGAGTTTTGGAAGTATTAGGAATATGTTAGATATGTGTCGATCAAGGAAATCCAAAGTAAAACAAAAAAGGTTTTGACTTGTAATAAAACTCAAGCTATTTTGCTTGAAATGAGCGGGGTACGTTAGTTAAGGCATGATGTTGTTGGAGCTAATTACTTTGATAACCTTTTAGACAAACGAAAATGCTTAAATAAGGCATTGTTCTATGTTACTCCATTACCAAATAGATGTCTTTTACTCGTTTTCATATTTCTTAACATTAATTAAAGGAGATGATAAATCCCTTCTAACAAAAGTGGCGACCATATTTAGAAAATGGTCATATACTTTTATAAAAAAATTCAATATAGATCCAAAATTTACTATAGATTCAATGGTAATAATAATTCATTTTTTATTATGATAAACTTTCACCTTTTTAAAAATTAAATATCTACAAAACGTTAATCGTTCGCGATAAAATTATATCATCGCGACGAGAATTAAATTATCTTTCTATAGATATGCACTAATATATATTTTTAACAATTTTTTTTTTCAAAATTTCGGTCAACAAATCGTATATATGATTTGTGAAAATATGATTGATTTTCGAATCACATATGATTTTTAGAATCATATATGGTTCATATATGATTCGTAAAAATCGAATCATACATGATTTTTTAAAATCATATATGATTCGTAAAATTCATATATGATTTTTTGGACGAATTTTTGAAAAAAAATTGTTTTCGAAAATATATAAAGTGCATATATAGAAGATAATTTAATTTTCGTCACGATGGTGTATTTTTTATATTTTGAAGATTTACCGTTTATAAGATATGTTGTTTTAAAAAAAAAAAGTGAAAAATGATTTTGTATTAATTTAGATAAAAAATGGAGGGTTATGATTGGTTCATTTGTTCTATGACAAATATGAATTCTATATTGATCTCAACTCATAGTTTATAACTCATCTCTTTTATTTGACTTTCTGTATTTTTCAATGCATTGACTTTTTTTTTAAATTATTATCTCGTATTTAATGTAACATAATTGCTACTCAATAAATTCAGTTAATGATTTTTCTTTTCATATTTTTTTGAGTTACTTAGTATTTGTTATGATAATATTTCTTTTTCAAATTTCGTACATTAAGAATTGCTGCTACTATTATTGTTTGTAGTAATAAGTGTACACAAAAAGTCCATCTGATGAGAATAATGTATTTTTATATTAAATTACCTTATTGCAAGTTTTATAAAGTGCACGACCCAAAATAACTAACTCGCACGATAGTTGGTCTAATCTATAAAATTATTGATCGTCTGGGTTAGAAAACCGTAACAACTACAAAAATGGTTGCATTCTTGTCACCCATTCACTAATAGACCGAATCAACAACACACAACACTTTAATCTTAACAATCAACAATTAATATAGATCGTACAAAAAAAAATGCAAAACCACTACATGGAGCAACCATATCGAAATCAAACCCACCAAACCATAGAACATTACAACATGCAACCACTTTATATTAAAAATAAACAAATAACACAAAACTTAACACTATTTTATATACGTTTTTATATATAGTTTATACACTTTTATATACGTTTTATATACATTTTTATATGTTTTTATATATAGTTTTATACACATTTTTATGCATGTTTTAGCAATGTATTTAAAATGTGTGTACAAAAACTTGTATAAATTAGTATATTCAAATGTGTGTATAAAACGTGTATAAAACTTGTATTAAAATGTGTCTAAAAAGTTGTATAAATTTTAAAAATAATTAGAAAAGATTTTTTTTAAGAAAATCAAACTTTTAGTTAATTAAAACGATCATTAGTATAAAGTAATAATGTTGAAAACATTCGTTGGCAAAATGGACTAACGGTGACACATTATATACTTAATCGGGACAAAATTTGGAAGTACGTGGGTTTTTGTGTTGGAAAAACCGTTTCAAGTCGGCAAAATTTTGAAAGTACTTTGTTAATATACGACTTATACCCTAAAATTGTCTATGTGTATAAAAATATTAAATAAAATTGAAAACAAATAACGGGACATTAATTGTAAGTAATGCAAAAAACGGTGAAATAACAAAAAAGACAATTTTAGGTTTTTGGGTCATTGGTAAAATGTACTCCATAAATAAGATGTTATAATTATTGGTGTTTTGAGAATGAAAAAAATGCAATTATCAGGTAGATTAGTCAAAGTTAGTGGGGTACCAATCTATGGAGCCTTAGAAAAATACCTTTTGGAGACCATATTTACGGAGTTGTCTCAAGATAGCGAGATGACATTATAGAAGAAGCACCGGAGTATTAGTCCAATAGTTGAAACACTCGTGTTTGAGTCAATAGACCCAAGTTTGAGTCTCATCTTTGGAATTTGCTTCAATAGATGCCTCCATGGCACCTGAGGCACTTGAAGAGGCTACATGGCACTGAGGCCAGAGGTTGAGTGTTGCTCGTGCTCACTCAAGTTGGTGCCCCATAATGCCAGGAAATTTACCGGATCTATTCCTTGTGGGATAGACAATGGCTAAAGCCGAAATCACGACGTTTATGCTTATCTACACCTTTTGTGAAATAGGCGTCAAGAGTTGTAGTCATGAGTAATTGTCTTTTATGTAAACTCCTACAAAATCTATAAAATTGAAGTGTATAATTTGATTGAAAGAGATTTTATGTGCATATAGCCTCGTTGGTTAGTGTTGTTTGCCAACAACCCGGATCAAGATTTGTTTTAAACTGCGGGATTATATATATAAAGAAACAATCCACCTACTAAGTCACGAGGAGGCCGAAGTCACTAGGAGGTCGTGAGTAAAAGATTAATTAGTTACAAAGTCTGTACTAAGGATATCGAACCAATTGATCCCGTTAAAGTCCGCATTCCTAAACGTACTTGAGATCCAATTAAATGATGATAACTTGATATCATTAAGAATGAGATCGTTTGAAGGCCATTTATAGGTGAAAATCATCTTATTCCAAAAGAATCTCTGTAGGAAACAAAGGGTTGTTCCATCAAAAAGGTTGTGAGTTCCAAGGTAAGGAGATTTGTTATATGAGTTCTCATGTTCTTGAGAGTAAACCACCTTCCATTGTTTGATAAAACTTGATATATGTATTTTCTCAGAGGATTAAGTGTCGTGAAAGTAATGTCTTTCACCGCCACGTCATTCTTCACATCATTATAACAAATGCAATGCCCTCTCCTCCACTCACACTAACAAACCTCAACTAACTTCATTTGAACTTACACACATCTATTTTTCAAATTTCCAAATAAACAAAATTTATTTATTAAAATAAAAATAAGATATAATATACTTAAAAAAAAGTTATAAATTAAACATTTTAAAAAAAACAAAAAAACAAAAAAATTGAATGTAAAACTTCCCATTAACCATTTATTAACCCTACCATTTGGTGGGCGATTGTTGATTACAAACTAATTTGTTAATCTTCTTTGTTTTGTTTCATGAGATAAGTAGACACATACTATATAGACGATGCCTATGGCAGATGTCTAGTTTTCTGCAAAGTTCCGACGACCTATAAGTTCCTTTTAACAAACTGTATTTGTAGCATTAGAGAATCGTTTTCGAATAACTACAATTCTGATGCGTGGTTGCATAGCAGCATAAATGTGTAGTTTTTAAAAAAATTATGTGGAGTCGATCTAAGTGTGTGAGTATATTTTCTAATAGGATTGTTTTAAGTTATTAAGATTTTTAGTAATAATAGATTCAAGCATTACAAAAAGGGTATTATGTAGTTGGCAATATTATATTGTGGTTTAGAGGTATAGCCAACATGTGTGGCCGCTTTTTCTTGTTTTGTCAGTAATTTAGGCAGTGATAACTATTTTTTACATGTGTAGCGTTTATCATTTGGTGTGTGGCTTTTAAAATTGTAACTTTGAAAATTGGATATCACCATATAAGATTATTCTGTACTATCAATTTGTATAGATATTTATGCATTGTTCAAAGTTATTTGTTTAATGTACAAATAATTATCGCTAAAGATAACAATACTATTTATTTTTTGTGATTTTAATAAACTTACATAACATTATTGATACACTAGACAAAGGCTATACAATATATATTAACTTTTAAACGACGATTCATATATGCTAGTCCCTTAAATGGTGCAAGAGCAACATTTTTAAAATAACATTATACAAATGACAAATTATGTGTCAAAGCCAAAATAAAACTACAATTCTTTGTCTCTCCTTTAAAAATTGTCACGGTTCCACAACTACTTCATCATTTCTCATATAATTTTGTCAAATTTGAAACCCGATTTCACCCGGGTGGTTCAACTGATTAAACCGTTCCGATAAAGGTCGATTTAAGAGTCAAACCGATAGGTTGGGTCGAATGTCAAATTAAACCGGTCAGTCCGCGGGTTTGAAGCGTCCACGGGTCAACCGATATCGGTTTCAACGGGTCCTATCCGTTCGTTTTGGGATGACTTTAATTGGTTAGCGAACCGGTGGTGACACGGTTCCCATTGAACACGTTGGTCGGTGCGTCCAATTTTCAAAACTATATGTACCATCAACTTTTTAGCTTGTATGAAGCTTTGCGTGCTTTATAAATATGTACAATGTGTATAATAACATTTACTTTTAATTTTAGGGTGTTTAAAAAATAACATTAATTAGTGTGATTAATTATTTTATATTTTGTATTATGTGGTAGCTTCTTTAAATTAGTACGTTATGAAAATTTTATTGTACTTTTAGTAAGAAAGGTGTTTTAATTGGTTGTTTTTAATTGGTAGATGTGCTTTTAATTGGTTGTACAATATGAATAAATTATTGTACTTTTAAGTAATGGGGTGTTTTAATAAGAGTATTAATAATATTATTTATTTCTCTCTCCATTGACCATGTTTTCAACATTCAACTTTCAATATTTTTCACTTTTTCCACTTTGACCATTTTTCCATTTTATATAGTATAGATGTGTTCGAAAAGGATACTCATTTATAGATAAAAAGAACATACAAGTCTTGCCTTAACAACCTGTAAGTATTTCAATCTCTTATTTTACTATACGTTTTGTAGTTTTAATGTAAAATACATACATAAACTATAGTAATGCGTGTTTCATGGTTTCATGCTTTGAGTTGTCTTCATACATGAATTGTTCATTGTTTCTTAATGCTATATATGTTGAAAGTTTCTAACACAATCAGATACGGCATAGCAACATTTGGATCTCTCATTATCTCAGATTGCATATGCTGATTTTTTATGTACTTGTCCTTTAACAACTACAATCAGATTCACTTTTGCAGTAGAATAACGAACAAACAAATTAAAAATACCACATACAGATTTCGTTAAAAACTATTTTCCAAAGGGTTGAAGCTTTGTTCCCTCATTTATGGGTCTATCTAATATCAACTACAAAGTTCAAATCTCATCTTGTAGGTTGTTACACAATATGTTCTTCACTAAGTTAATGTAAAGCTTTATGTATTTTGTATGTGTACATTTTAGATTAGTTTATTTGTATATTATTTAAAAAAATAACCCGCGAATTTGGTTATAGATGTTCAGCAATGAAAAAGGAAACTAGTTAGTGGATGCTGTCCATCTAGATAAGGCAAATATGGTTGCAATGTTGTTGGTAGGCATAACTAATGGCAGTTTTAAAACAGGAGATCCTCGGGGATTGGACCTGAAAATCATGCAATAACTGAGACACTGGGTGAGAGCTCAGTAACGTATATTACAAACGATGTTGCTTTTGGGCCTGCTTGCTCCCGGTTGTGATGGGGAGAATTGTTTGTAACATACGTCACTGAACTTCTACCAACTGTCTCAGCTAACACACAATTATCAAGTGCAGTTCCCGAGGATGTCCTAGTTCTTTAAACAGACTTAGATGTTCGTGGCTTACCAGCTGTTGTATCTTTCAATATCTCAGACACTATCCAGTAATTTTTTATTTTTTTTTTCGTCCCCAAACATCTATAACCAAATTTAAGAACATTTTTAGTAATGTAATATACAAGCTAATTTAAATTACATACATACAAAATACATAAAGCTTTAATATACTTGGTGAAACACACATCCTTGGAAGATGAGATTTGAATTTTGTAGTCCATATATAAGAAGTTAGAAGAGGCGCAAAATTGAAGGGCACAAAACTTCCACCTTTTGGAATATGGGGGTTAGAGACAAGAACATCATATGAAACTTCAACTGAAGATCTTGCATTAGCTATTACTAATTTAGGATCTCCCGTTGTTGTGTCTCTCTCAAGAAGTCCTTGTCTTGAACCCTGCCTTCATTCGCAATGCCAACCAACAAAATTGCGGCCAAATATACTCAAAAATGGCGTATGTTCTTCAAATTTGAACTGTTGATCGTCACAAATGTTAGTTTCTCTATACAACGGCTTTTGATGGGAAGACCAAGGTAAGGGCATATGATAATTTTGATTTGACGCTCAAGTATGAATCACCTGGTTATAATTCTACAAGAATGGCTTACAGCACCGATGGGCTGGCGTAAATTATCTATCTTTATTTTTTATTTTATTTTTTTAATTTAGTAACCGACTAACCGAGCCTTATGTTTGAACGAATTACTGACAAGCATAAAAATTGTACGGTTTTCTCATGTGGTTCCATACCGTAACCAGAATCATACCTTGTAGAATGGAATGAAGGTGGCGATAATGTCATACAAAATTACCTCGTTCTAGGAAAGCATTACATAGGAGTTGCGAAGTTCGACACAACCAATAGGTTCTTAGTTGTTGTCGATGACTTCCCAATCAAGTTTTGGAATATGGATAACAAACATCTTTTGTTTAGGACACGTGCAGACGATGGAACACCGGTAACATTTTCATAGATATGTTAATTCATCGTTCATATTAGCAAAATTTGAAGATTTTTAAGCATATATACGAAGATGTCACCGGTAATCCACCATCTTCATGTGTCCTATACAAAAGTTGTTTGTTATCAATATTTCAAAACTTGATTGCAAAGTCATCAGCAGCAACTAAGAACCTATTGGTTGTGTCGAACTTCACGACTCCTACGTAATGCTTTCCAAGACCGAGGCAATTTTGTTTGACAATACCGTCACCCTCATTCCATTTTACAAGGTATGATTCCAGGTTATGTCCTTGAACCACATGAGAAAAGCCTACAATTTGATGCTAGTCAGTAAGTCATTCAAATCTAAGGCTTGGCTAGTCGGTTACTAAATTTAAAAAAAAAAAAAAAAAAAAAGAATGAAAATTTACCTCAGCCCATCAGTATTGTAACCCATTCTTGTAGAAATCGGGTGATTCATACTTGAACTTTAAATCCAAATTATCATATGCCCATACCTTAGTCTTTCCATCAATAGCCGTTGAAAAGAGAAACTAACATTTATGACGACCAATAGTTCTATTTAGAAGAACTTACACCATTATCCGTGAGCTTACCTTTTTTTTAAGTGAAACTGTACGTTGAATATCGATTCAACGAACTAACACCATAGACAACTAAGGGTTCTATATGCTCTTGGCTCATCACATCATTAGAATGATTTTCAAATTTTTTATTAAAAATTAATTTATGTAGTTTGGCTATAGCTGAATTTACTAACACGCCCTTCTGCTTGTTAACATTTTTGGCATGTTTGTAAGAAGAAGATATTTTAGGTAGTGCAAGTCATGAACCTTGGCTTCTTTTACAAATCTACTTAAGTTGTTTGATATCAGAATTTTAAAAGAGTAAAGCATTTCTTTATCATTTGATAATAAACGAATTAAGGAGATTCACACTCTTGTAGAAGGTACCAGCACCATATGAAACTATATTTGCTAAGAAAAGAATGAGTATCACGGAGGTTACTCAATGCTGTTGGTCACATAGCTAATGCAAGCTTAAAGATAGGGACATCCTAGGAGATTGGATCTGATGATTGTGAATTAGGTTAGACGGTGGGTAGGAGCTCAGTCATGTATATTACGAACAATAATGCTACTAGCATATTATAACCCAATTTGAATAAGTTCTTAATAACTCTTTATAGATAACAACAATTTGAATGCAAATAAAATGTATGAAGTCTTTGAATAAGTACACTATAAAATAACACTTTTTTTTGTTGCGGTATTGATAATTTACACTATAAAATCACATGTGATTTATGCTGTGAGTTATGATATCACATATTACTAGAGTAACTACATTTAGGTCTTTGTGAATTGTCGGATATTTCATTTTTAGTCTCTAACTTTTAAAAAGTTTCAGATTATGTCAAAAAATGAAACATCTATTTCACTTTTGGTCTAAATTTTCATTGACAGTTAATTTGACATGTTAGATGATATGAAACGACTAAAATACCTTCATTTTTATTATATTGTTTCCTTGTTCTGTTATTATTATTATTACAATTGTTGCCAAAGAGTTTTGGCTGAGTTGATACCCACCTCCAAAAATTCATGGGCCCGCTAGAGAGATTTTAGCTCAGTTGATCTTCTTTGTTTTGTTTTCATCAGATAAATAGACACATGTGACGATATATGTTCAACAAGGATACTCACATTATAGATAAAAATAACATACAAGGCTTGCCTTAACAACCTGTAAGTATTTCAATCTCTTATGTTCTTTGTGCTCTTATTTTACTATACGTTTTGTAATCTATTTTAACTAATATAATAGAGTTTTGAGGCCCTCCTCTAATAAATTTTTTCCAAAAATATATTTCGCTGTTGTGTTGACACGTGTCTACGTCATTGTTTTCTTAATCACCACTGTTTTGACGTTTTTTGATACGTACTCGATACAGTATATTTTAGTAAACTTCTAATGCTTTTTAGGAATGATTTGTTTAGAACCACCAATTTGGAAGTAATTCACTGCGACTAAATTAATATCCCTATATAAAGAAGCCATCTTATTTTATACTACGTGATTCATCATTTCACCCTCGATCATAATCATGTGAAATTGCATGTTCCGGTTTTAGGATTATCCTTATTTGTTCATAAATGATGGGCATGACAAGCTACTTTTGATTCTTTACAATACTCTAATAAGTTTTGTCTGTGGCTATTGCTTTTATAAATTTATAGTGTTTGCATGCTCCATATCATTTCCAACCTGGTTACGCATATGCGCACACTTACAGTTTTAAAATTTTCAGGTTATTCATTACATTGTACTCCTAATTTTGGTTATTATTTATTTGCAAATTGATTTTTGATTATTTGAATTTATTGGTTAACTCTTTTTACATTAGCCATAGTTACGTGCAACACTTATTTATTGATGATTATAACTCTTTATGCAATAGCCATGTGATAGTCCGAGACTCATGTCTTATTACAACCTTAAGTTTCTTGCAATAGCCACAGACAAAACTTATTAGAGTATTGTAAAGAATCAAAAGTAGCTTGTCATGCCCATCATTTATGAACAAATAAGGATAATCCTAAAACCGGAACATGCAATTTCACATGATTATGATCGAGGGTGAAATGATGAATCACGTAGTATAAAATAAGATGGCTTCTTTATATAGGGATATTAATTTAGTCGCAGTGAATTACTTCCAAATTGGTGGTTCTAAACAAATCATTCCTAAAAAGCATTAGAAGTTTACTAAAATATACTGTATCGAGTACGTATCAAAAAACGTCAAAACAGTGGTGATTAAGAAAACAATGACGTAGACACGTGTCAACACAACAGCGAAATATATTTTTGGAAAAAAATTATTAGAGGAGGGCCTCAAAACTCTATTATATTAGTTAAAATATAATAGAGTTTCTTTCTCTCGGTACAACCTTAAGTTTCTTTCTCTATTATATTAGTTAAAATATAATAGAGTTTCTTTAATGCGATAGTCCGAGACTCATGTCTTATTACAACCTGAAGTTTCTTTCTCTCGGTAAGGCCACACATCTATACTACATTATAATATATTTAAGACTTTCTATAAAAGGAAGTCGTCCTAAAAATATAAGCTTATACATATTATTATAATTAGTAATTCATATAATTAATTAAGAAAAAAAGCATAATATACAATACTTTAATGCACATAATTTTCGGACGTAAGACAAAAAGTATAACGTACATCACTTTAATGCACATATTAAAAAAAACAAAACAACACATTAACGCTATTTAATATAGTCAATTAATTAACTGATCAATAAATACAATTAATACAGTTATTAAAACACCCCTAACATAATAAATACAAATTATTACGCATATTATACAACCAAATTAAACACAATTCCTACATTAAATGTCACTAATACAAATAATATTATACAAATAACATTCAAGCCCGAACGGGCAACAGGCCAAATGGGCTTGAGCCCCAAACGGGCGTAGGCCAAACGGGGTCGAGCCCGAACGGGCACGGGCTAAACGAAATTCTTGAAATCCGTAAATTTATTGTCAAAATGAACATAATAAACTAAAATACATGATTCATTTTAAAATTTTATTTCATGATACCTGCCGCCGCAACACGCGGGTACCTTGCATTAAATGTCACTAATACAAATAATAAAGCATGTGACAAAGACGGTCGTCATTCCCTTTCGAAGGTATGTGTATATTTGGTTGAAATATGTGAATTGGTCTTTTTAAAAAAGCCTTTGTTATGTATGTGTAATTTAATTGCATGTATATACATGTGACATGTGTTCCTTTATGCATATGAAGATCAAAAAGTATCTTTCTGAATTGATATAATACAGTTTTGTTGAGGTACTTTGTCGACATAATTTTCTTTTTGTTTCTAATTTATGCTTCGAATGCTAAAGAGTTGGATGTACTCATGAGGATTATAAGGAAGAGTGATAAGATACAGATGATAACAAAAAAACTCTATTTTTAAGAAATGAAACAGGAATCTGGTAGTAGTTATTTGAACAATTATGTGCATGTACTCAAATTAAGTGTAACCCAATAAAAGTAATTTTCTTTAAGTCTATAAAGTAAAAGTATCCCTATTAAGTATCACATGTATTTCTTTTCTTTTTTTTTTCTTTTTTTTTTCATTTAACTTCCGGTTTGTTAACTTTGTGTATATTATGCTAGCAGTAGAAAAAACAAATACATTTGCCAATACAAAGTTTTTTCAATCCGCTTTAAATATCAAATATAACACAAAAAGTCCAACTACATTATCAAGTTCCTCCATCCTTTTAATTTACAATGGATAAAATATGTTAATTACTACATTTGTTAATGTACGATCATCTTTTCATTTAACGAGTCATAACGTGACGAACTCAATAACACTTTTTCTTATCAAATTGTAATAGTTAAATCACGGGCTTTTATTTTTTTCATTGTGTTATAATGATATTTGCTTTCAAAGGACTAAAGATATTAGTGTTTATATTTTTGTAGGTTGATATTTACATGTATATTTTAGTAGGCTGATAATTACATATATTTTAATGGATTGATTACATTTAAAGGATAATTGTTTTTAAATGTATTTAACTAACCACTAAAATCATTTGTGTGTATCAAATGGTTTTTTTATTCTACATACGAACTTTTAAAACTTTTAATGTGCATATCATAAACTTTTAATAATTTCTATTGTGTGCATCATTACAGTGAGATTATTACATGACACTACTTAATCTTATTATGTTCAATATATACATGTTTCGTTTACATTATACAAGTTATATATTAGCCACATACACCGCAAACACCATATTCTCCCCTCTAAGGGTGGATATTTGTTGTTTGTTGTAAGAGATGATTTAGACGTTAGGTGTGAGAAACGCGAGTTAATGAGGGGTTAAGTGAAAGAATGAGGTGTGCTGGTTTATTACTTATTTGTCATCAATATGTAATAGATGTAATTTAAACAAAGGCAATTAGTATAAAAAGGTACTTAACTTAGGGTCTATTTTCAATCAAGATACTATATTTTTTTTCTTGCACACAAAGGTGCTCAACTTTGTTTCTAGCGGATTTAGTTTTTTTTTAAACTTTCGTTAACCCACTTCGTTAGTAAATTACATGTTTAGTCCTTGAGTTTGAATAATCATTTCATGCACGGTCCACCACCACCAAAAAAAATATTTTCAAAAAATTTTAGAAAAAAAATATCAAAAGAAAAAGTTTTTGAAAAAAAAAAACGGTAAAAGAAGTTTCCAAAAAAAATTTCTTTGAAATTTTTCTGGAAACTTTTTTGAAAAATTTTGAATTTTTTTTAATATTTTTGAATTTTTGATTTTATTTTCTTTTCGATTTTTTTTGAAACTTTTTTACCGAAATTTTTTTCAAATTTTTTTTTTTTGAATTAGAGTTTTTTTTTTGAAAATTTTTTTGTGGTGATGGACGGTGCATGAAATGATTATACAAACTCAAGGACCAAACATGTAATTTACTAACAAAGTGGATTAATAAAAGTTAGAAACAAACCTAAATCCGCTAAAAAAATTGAACGCCTTTATGTGCAAGAAAAAAAAGTAGAGTACCTTGATTGAAAATAAACTATAACTTGAGTGCCTTTTTGTGTCATTTGCCCTTTAAACAAAATATGTATATATTAAATGAAAATGAATAAAGGAGTATCACACAATAATTAGACCGTGATGAAATACTCATTATGGATTCAAGTGATCCAGTATGCTCAATCATAGAGTTTACTTGCTCGAATATGTTAGATAACCTTGACGACCACAAATATTTCACATAAAAAGCCATACTTGCCCCTACAAACAAAGTTGTTGACTCTATAAATGATCAAATTTTGTCAGTTATTTTAGGCAAACAAGTCATGTACATCAGTTGCGACAATGCTTCCAAGTCAGAAAAAGGTACATGTATAAACGAAGACGTATTCTCTATAGAGTTCGTTAACGGTCTAAAAATCTCTGGCGTGCCTAACCACAAACTTAAATTGAAAGTGGGTGTTTTGATCATGTTGTTATGGAAATTGATCAATCCAATGGTTTGGGCAATGGAACAAGACTATGCATGGATCGGTTAATGAAAAGTTGCATTGATGCCACTATAATCAACATAATTGGTAACAAGTCTTATCGCATGGATGAAATTATCACTTTCTTATAAACGTTTACAGTTAAATATTGTAAGGAATGAGTTCCCTGTGTCCGTCTTTTTTGCGATGACAATCAACAAAAGTCAGAGATAATCTCTTGGGAAGTCAGTTTGTATTTGCCATGACCTGTTTTTACAGATGGACAACTATATGTACTCGTCTCTCACGTTAGGAACAAAAAAGGATTGTAGATGGTTATTCGTGACGAATACATAGATCTCACTAATAAGTAATACCACCACCAACATTGTCTACAAAGATGTACTACACAATTTATGATCACATATACATGTAAATGTATCTTGCATTGGTATCAATAAAGGATTGAAAATGTTTGTTTTCGATTCTTTTGGATTAATTTACTATTTTGTTTCATGTTTGATTATTACCAACAATATATTTTACGTTTGTTTATCCGTATGTGGTTTTTCTAACTTATAACTTTATAATACGCAATATCATTTACTATTTTTTTTGTCGTTATTTAAAAATACCCATGAATTTCACGGGTCTTTTAGCTAGTTTTAATATAAAATACATACATAAACTAAAGTAACGCGTGTTTCATTTGAGTTGTCTTCATACATGAATTTTTGTGGTACTTGTCCTTTAACAACTACAATAATATTCCATTTTTCAGTAGAATAATGATATGAACTACAAGCTTAAGTCAACACAAAAAGTCAAACAACCCACTTTACCCATTCTTAGTATAAATACATAATTAGTTTTCATTTGTAGTTAGCTAATCAATTTGTAAACAACTAGTTTTCTCTCTGTATCTGTAACAATTCATCTATCCTAATAACAAATCATCAATTGGTCCAATACTCTCTTCTTGTTCATTGAGTGTTCACTAATTGTTGAGATCTTTACCATTTCTATTATTAGAGATCTAAAGATCATATCAAGTGGTATCGGAGACTACAATCCTGCACCTATCCACCATATCAAACTGAATTCTACAGAATTCAGTTATTCCATCATAATCAGTTACACCACCCAGTTCTTGATAATCTTGTTCAACACCAGTTCTTGATTTTTTGTTCAACACAACACATTCACATACATCCCGATCATTTCAGTTCTTGAATTCTGTTCTTTTGTAAGACGTAATCATGGTGGGTACAAGATCCACTGAGACAGACATAATGGAACAAGATAGGCAGATTACAATGGAGGATCTCATGAGAACCATCACTGAAATAGGTGTTACAATCAGAACTTTGGAGATTAGGCTCAACAATGGAGAAGGCCCTAGTCAAAGGAGTGGCACTTTTGGAAGTCAACATGGTATTCAGCAAATGCCGTTAAGCAGGGTGAATAAGGTGGAATTTCCTAAGTTTGGAGGAGAAGATGTAAGGGGTTGGTTGTTAAAGAGTGAGCGGTTCTTTAAAGACAACAAGATCCCTGATGAGAGCAAGGTAAGTCATATTTCTATACATATCTTTGGCATTGCTTTAGAGTGGCATAAGCAGTTTGTGAGGTTTTTGGGTGAAGATGTGTCTTGGATGAATTACAAAGAGTCAATTTTACGTAGATTTGGTAATGTTCAGAAAACACAATTTTCGGATAATGGTGTTAAGAGTTCATATTTTAGTTTGAATACTAATGATGGCGAAGATTTTGAGGTATATGAGGGGTGTTATCAAGTAAAAGATGAAAAAGATGATAGTGTACATAAGATGTTTGATGTAATACCACTGAAGGAAAATAGTGAACAGGAAGTTGTGGAAATAGCAAATGACTCGATTGACAACAACTCCAGTAAAGTGGTCGTTGATGAAATCTTTGAAGAAAGTGATAAAGTGAAAGTCAAAGAGCATGAACCCAGAGATATGAATGAAGTTGTTGATGGATACAAATGTTTTGCGGAATCTGGTAATTCTGTGGAACAGGAATTAGTTGAGGTGGAGAATGGACTGAAATATTATAAATCCATAGGAAGTGGTATGAATGAAACTTGTAAGGAAGAGGTCACAAAGGTTTATGATCAAATGTTAACATCAGGTCTTAATCAAAGAGACTTTGGTGTAGAAATAAATTTAGAGAAAAAGATAACTGGTGACATTGAAACCATTGATGAGTTCAATTCAGAGAGTCCTGAATCAACCGAAGGTGGGTTGGAATCAGTTGACAAGGGAAATGGTTTGGTTGTTAATGTGGCTGCTGGAAGTATTAAAGGAAGAGTTGAGGGAAATAATGGATTAGGTGATGATCAGTTGTTTGCATCAGATTCGAATCAAGATGGCTTCAGTGAAGTCACGAATGTAGGAAGAAAGATGACTGGGTATATTGAGACTCATGATGTGATTGAGTATATGGAGACTCATGATGGGCTGAATTCAAAAAGTCTCGACTCAATTAAAGACAGGTTGGAAGAGATGACTGGAAATGGTGGCGATAACATGGAATGGTGTGTTGGTATTGGTGATTTTTCAACTAAACATGTGTTTGATCCAGGAGGTATACAATATTTTGATACATGGGGTTCTGTTGATGGAAATCGTTTTAATATGAATACAAAAGTTGAGTTACAGCTTGCATATGTTGTGGAATCATGTTTGGAGGTCGAAAACTTATGGTTTAAATCAAAAAGATATGAGTTTAAGGTTATTAGTAGTTTGAGGAGGACAAAGGGTGAGTATATTTTCGTAAGTAAAAAAGTGTTTGATCCGGGTGGAAAACGAGTTTTTGATTCAAGGGGTTCTAGTGGTGAGAATGTTTTTAATAAACTAGAATTGGAGACAAATTGTACATCACAACTTACAGCTGCTGCAACATCATGTGTTTTGGTAAATAAATCATTTGGAACTTCTGTGAAGTCTGTTGTCAAGTTGATGTCAAGAAGAAATAGATATGAAGAAGTTTGTGAAAGTGTGAAAAGATCATTTGAGTGTTGCTACTATAAATGGGGTTGTACAGTGGACATTCATGATGGTGGTTTGGTTGTATATAATCAACTAGTTCAATTACTTCTTTTGGTGATTCTGCTGAACCTTTGTGGGTTGCTGCTGAAATCATGTTTAGTTCAGTTAATTCAGAAATGTGGAAGACATGAAAAGGATAAATCGGGTACATATAAATGGTGTGAAAGCTTTGGAAAAAAAGGTTTCTGTTTAGGAGATGACAGTTGGTCAATGAAGCGAGGTGTCGGTTGTATTATAATGGAAAAGAGGCTTCTGTTTAGGAATGTATTATTTGGTATGCTGATTGATAAACAAGTTTGGCTTGCATTTAAAGATTTGAGTAAGAACGAGTTTTGCAGAGGTGTGGGATATGAAGATGAAATAGAGTCAAGTAATGAAAGGAAGAGTTTCATGAAGGGTTGTTTGGGTAATAAATTGAATTCCTTTATCAGAAGTTTATGGAAGATTGCTCAGGGGTTAAAATTCATAAATGTTGGTCAGCTGGTCATGCTTAAAGATGGTAATTCCTTTATCAGAAGGTGGGAAGAAATATTGACAAAGGTTGTTAGAAGCTTTTGGTTACATATGGAAGAAGAGATTGAATTCCAACAAATGCATGATGTTCCAAATGATGATTTCTTGATTGATGCTTGAGGACAAGCATGCTTTGAAGGGAGAAGTATTGATATGAACTACAAGCTTAAGTCAACACAAAAAGTCAAACAACCCACTTTACCCATTCTTAGTATAAATACATAATTAGTTTTCATTTGTAGTTAGCTAATCAATTTGTAAACAACTAGTTCTCTCTCTGTATCTGTAACAATTCATCTATCCTAATAACAAATCATCAATTGGTCCAATACTCTCTTCTTGTTCATTGAGTGTTCACTAATTGTTGAGATCTTTACCATTTCTATTATTAGAGATCTAAAGATCATATCAAATAATGAACAAACAAGTTAAAAATACCACATACATATTTCGTTAAAAACTATTTTCCAAAAGGTTGAAGTTTTGTTCGCTCGTTTATGCGTCTATTTAATATCGATTGCAAAGTTCAAATCTTTTTTTGGGTAAAAGGTCAAAGACCCGGTAAATATATTACTCCAAAAAACGTTTAAGTACAAAGGATATGGGTGAATCCCATATCTCAGCCCGTTACATAGGCAAAAGATTACATAACAAGATACTTCTTATTCTCTATATAAGAAAATAAACCACTACTCAAAATATAACATTAAACTCCTATGGAGATAAAATTACTTCCTACCAAGGCCTTTGAGCTTGATATCATACGTGTCATAATAGGCATCCAAGTTTCCTGGAAGATCGTAAACTTGTTCTCAATAGTTATCATAACCATATTCATCATAGTCATCTTCGCGGTCATGACCACCACCAAATAGATCACTCGTCTCATCAAAGGTGTTCACAACCTCCTCATCATCACTATCAGAATCCACAATCTCTCCCACCTTAGTGAATGGGTTAACCCTCTTAGTAAACGAAGTAGCCGGGAAATCCTTATTATAACCCTGATAATCAACCTTTTTAATAGGATTACCATTTTCATCAACAAGAGTAGATTTCCCATCAATAAGAAGCCTTTTAAATTCCCCAATTTTCTCAACAATAGGGGTAGGACCAGCCGCGTTCGCTACCATTGAATCACTCACAAGCGGATCTTGTGATACATTACCTGTCTCGATAGACCCAACCTCCTTTGTTTCCATTGTATTACTAGAAACCTCTACATCAGTAGGATTGCTAGATTCATCGATCGTATTAAGTGCAGCAAAAGGGTTAGATGTAGCAATCTTCGTCCCACTCGTACTTGCCACATCAGTGGTTGTCTTCTTCAAACTATCCACCTTCTTGGGTTCAGAAGGAGGTGCTTTAGGTTGATACCTAAATTTAGGACCCACTTTTGTAAAACCTCCCTTACCTGGAATACTTGGACCACCATTCCTACCCTTATTCTTGTTAGTGGCAGTTTGATAACCATCATTTAACAGTCTGTTTAGGCTGAGTAGGAAGTGGAACAGATTTAGGACAATCGACCTGCGTATGACCAAACAATTTACATGTATCACACCGAGGCGGTTTCCATTCGTATTCCACCCGAATCTTTTCAATAGTAGATCCTGTCCCATCAAGTAATGGTATCTCAACAGTGATGCTCTCCCTAAGAACTTGATATGCCTTAACTTCAATCAAGCACCTAGCGAAACTACTTCTACCCCATGATTCCAATCACATTTGACTAGTATAAGAATCTAACATTTTTGGAGTACCAATCAATGTAGCTAGGAGACTGAGACCATCATCAGAAAACATAGCAAGGGGCACATCATGGAATTTAACCCATACCAGAATATTAGTCAAATCCTCTTTAAGCAGATTAGTATTCAAAGTCCAAGGTTTAAGAATAATTGGCACATTCCTAATCATCCACGGTCCGTTTTCAAGCACATCATCAACACCTTTACAAGTGGAAAACTTAAAGAAAAGGAACCCCTTCGCATTCATCATAACCTTTTGAATACCATACTTGGCCCATGTATTACGAACGTAATAATCAACAACCGGAAAAGTAATACGTTTACCAAGGAAGTAACCATAAAGGGTATTCTCAAATTTAGAGTTTACCTCCTCAACAACTTTCATAGGAATGGAGAGATCCACCCCATTAGATTTTTTACTACACTCCAACCTATGAAAATTTGATTTACGCTTCGTCGATTCATTTGCAGAATTCGTACCACTTGTAACACCAACATACGACATAGGTAATGTATTAACCCCAACAGATTGAATAATTGGCGTAGCACCGGTTAATTTGTCCTTAGGTGGAGAAACATGTACCCTTCCAGCTTTAGGAGCTACACTAATACCATTACCACTAGGCATATTAGCCCCTCTAGTGGTGTCCTCGACACTGTAAACTGTAGATGGGTAATCTTGCTTATTCAAGATACTTGTAACACCAAGAGGCCCTGCATCCCAAAACACCGAATCATCAATACTCGCATGTGAAACCGGCTTCACAACCTCATTGGCATTCATATCCCCTTGACTAGCATCCACATATGAAGTACTCGAAGTGTTAATAGCAGAAGATGGCATACTGGTTGGATCAGTAACCACATACGTAACACCAGTAGGAACACTAGGAGTACCACCAGTAACCCCAACATCAGTAGCAATACAAGATCCACCAGTAGGAGGTTGTTGAGAAACACTAGAAGTGTTTGAAGAAATAACACCCTCCATCTCCTTATTAGGATCACGCAAAACCCTCAAAGGCATTCTTGGCTGAGAAACATCGGAGGTCCCAGCAGATTGTGCCTTTAAACGCATCATACGCTCACTAAGTTCAGCAAGATTAACACTACCAACATTATCCATACCCACCGAATGTGATACACTAGTATTCGACTCTCTCAAATCCGACATCAAGAACCCAAAGTAAGACAATTCAAAACAGAAAGAACAAGAAGAATGTGTCGTCTGATCTTCAAAGCCAAAACAAGTAAAACCCTAGTTTAAAACTAGGGCTTATAAGCGATAAATTATGTATACTAACCCATAATAAATGTAAGTCAATTCAGTGTGTGATTTTGGATGAATAATTAATGCACTCGAACCAACTTTGGAACCCTAAACAGCGAATAGAAAAAGATGAGAAACACTTGTATATCAAGTCACCGTCCCACGATTAGAATAAAAACCAGTTAACTAATATACTAGAACAAATGTAGATATCAACACTGACCCACGTTTAGTAATAATTAAAAGGTGTGCTTCACAAAGTAAATGTAACGCTTTATGTATTCTGTATGTGTGGGTTTTAAATTAGCTTGTATATTATTTTTGAAGTTGTACGTTAATTTGGTTATAGATGCTCATCGACGAAAAAGGAAACAAACTTAGTGGATGTTGTCTAGGATATTGAAGGATCCAACATCTGCTAAAGCCATGAACATTTATGTCTATTGAAAGGAGTATCACGTATAGTACTCATCCATCTGGATGAGGCAAATGTGATTGCAATCTTGTTGGTAGGCATAACTAATGGCAGTTTAAAACACGAAATCCTTGGAAAAATTATGCAATAACTGAGAGCCTGGGTGAGAGTTCAGTAACGTATATTACAAATGATGTTGCTATTGGATAAGCCCATCACGACCGGGACCTCAAGATTGGAATGTATAAACACAGATAACCAAAATATCTCTTTGATTGATAATAGGAAAATAGCTCAAAACCTATTACATGTTTATACAATACATTGTATGTGTTTGTGGTGGTGTACTAAACTCAAAGGAAATGCTTCTATTTATAGCCTTCAACTCTTCACAAGTAGCAAGCAACTTGCTTATCTTCAACTTGCATAATCTGTATAAAATCTTGGATAAGATTCCATATCTTTCTCAAGTTGTATATCACTATTCAACATTCTTACTTCTTTGACTTAGAATTCCAACAATCACCCCCGAATCTCTAAGTCCTTCTAGAGATATCTTTGATTCCAATCAAGCTCCGCATTTCCTTGAACTTGGTTCGTGCCAATGGTTTTGTGAGAATGTCCGCCTTCTGTTTCTCACCGGGAATATACTCCACCTCCACCTGTTCGTTTTCAACACAATTGCGAATGAAATGAAACCTCGTGTGAATGTGTTTACTCCTTCCGTGAAAACGGATTCTTTGTTAGTTCGATAGCAGACTTGTTATCAACCCTAAGAACCACCTTCTCTTGCGTGTTGTTCATAATTTCTCCAAGCAAATCCTGAAGCCATATTGCTTGACAAGCGCCGCGTAGCTGCCATGAACTCTGCCTCACAAGATGATAAAGCAAGCGGTATCTTGCTTTTTTGCGAACACCAGTGTTATCGGAGATAACCCATAGTAGAAAATGTGACCAGTTGTGCTTCTTCCATCATCCGGATCAACATTGTGACTACTATCACTAAAACCAATGATTCTGTTTTGACCCATCCTCTCGTACTTAATTCCGTATCCCGTTGTTCCTCGTAAGTACCTCAGAATGCATTTAATTGCATGACCATGTGATTCTCTTGGACTTTGCATGTATCGGCTAATAACTCCAACCGAGTATGCCAAATCGGGTCTTGTTTGCAAGAGATATCTAAGGCATCCAACCACCTTTCGATATTGTGTAGGGTCGATTTCGGGTTCATCTTCGGCCTTTGACAATTTGGTTCCCGGGTCCATGGGAATGTGAGTTGGATTGCAATCTTGTAAACCAGCTTCCTTCAGAATGCGTCGAGCATAGGCTTCTTGGTTTATCGTAATCCCCGATTCTTCTTGCTTGACTTCAATGCCCAGGTAGTAAGTCAATCTTCCAAGATCCGACATCTCGAAGTTCTTGGACATCTCGAATTTGAACCTTTTGATCATGTTCAAATTTGTACCTGTGACAAACAAATCATCAACATAAATTGCTAAAATTAGCAAGTTAGTTCCTTCTCGCTTCCGGTACACCGATGGTTCTTTCAAGCACTTGTGAAATTTCAACCCCTTCAAAATTCCATCAAGCTTCGTGTTCCATGCTCGAGGTGCTTGTCTTAGACCATAAAGTGCTTTGTGAAGGCGATACACTTTATGCTCGTTGCCCTTCCTTATATAGCCTTCCGGTTGTGACACATAAACGGTTTCCTTCAACTCTCCGTGTAAGAAAGCCGTTTTGACATCTAAGTGGTGAAGTTCCCACCCATTTGTTGCGGCTAAGGCAATGAGAAACCGGATGGTTTCGATTCGAGCTACCGTGCAAATACCTCTTGAAAATCAATACCGGGTTGTTGCGTACCCTTAGCAACCAACCTTGCCTTGTATTTGATGATGGTGCCGTCTGCATTTTTCTTCAGTTTGAACACCCATTTGAGTCCAATCACCTTCACCCCCATAGGCTTGTTCACAAGAATCCAAGTGTTATTCTTGTTGATCGAATTGATCTCTGCATTCATGGCTTTGACCCACTCTGGTTCTTTCTTCGCCTCTTCAACCGATACTGGTTCGTCATTGGTTATGAGGAGAAGTTCATCAAGATTATTAAGGTTAAGCACAAAATCTTGCAGTCGAGTTGGAAGTCTCTTTGTTCTCATAGGCCTTTGGTTTTGGACATTGTTCACGTTATTGTTGACCGGACTTGGTTGCTCGTTGTCTTGAACCTGCACTCCGTCTTCAATCTCGTGATCCGATTCATTTGGTTCAGTTTGATCATTGCTTACATCATCTCCTTGGTTTATTGCCTTATCTTCTGGATAGTCCCATGGAACTATGAATGATCCCGGTTCTTCATTGTTGGTACCTGCTTCTTTGTCCCAATCCCACCATTTGGTCTCGTTAAAAATAACGTCTCGACTTACGATTATTTTTTGTGTAGCGGGTTAAAAGCCGATAAGCTTTCGTACCCGGTTCGAAACCAAGATGCACTAGTGGTCTTGATCTTGCATCCAACTTCTTGAGATTCACCGGTTCAACTTTCACATATGCTAGACACCCAAAGATACGAACATTCTCCAAATTCAGTTTTCTTTTATACAACTTCTCGTACGGAGTTGTATCACCAAGGACTCTTGTGTAAACGCGGTTGATCAAATTTGTAGAGTGTCTTACAGCTTCTCCCCACAGATAATTTGGAACATGCATCGACTTCATGATACTTCGTGTCATGTCCATGAGTGTTCGGTTTCTTCGTTCCACAATTCCATTTTGTTGTGGTGAATATGGGGCAGTAAGCTGTCGTTTGATTCCATTTATATCACAAAAGGAATTAAACTCGAGCGAAGTAAACTCTCCACCTCGATCACTTCGAAACATCTTCAAAGACTTTCCGAGCTCCTTCTCCGCCAAAGCTTTGAATTTCTTGAAGTGTAAAAACGCCTCACTTTTCTCCTTCAAAAGAAAAGTCCACATATATCGTGAATAATCATCAATTAGTGTGAAAATGTACCGATTTTGACCTTTCATTGACGGTGTGATCGGACCGCATAAATCACCGTGAACGAGCTCCAATGGTCGTGTTGCTTTGTACATCGTCATTAATGGAAATGATTTTCTTGTTTGTTTGCCCACCAAACAAGATTCACACAATTGATTCTCATTTTTAAAATGAGGTAAACCTTTGACTAGACCTTTCTTGGACATCTTTTTCATTGACTCGAAATTGATGTGCCCAAGTCTTGCATGCCAGCGCCACGTGTCTTCACCTAGTCTTGAATGAAGGCAAATAGGTACTCCAATTGTTAAATTTATTTTATAAAGGCGGTTTGGAGTTCTTTGTACCTTCATCAATAAGCAGTTGTCAGCATCATGCATCGTCAAATAGTCATCTTTCATCCGAATATCACACCCGGCTTCAGTTGCTTGTCCGAGACTGAAAATATTATTTTTCAAATTCGGTATGAAATAAATCTCCGTCATCAATCGTTGTTGTCCCGATTTTCCTTGGAAAAGAATGGAGCCTTTCCCTTTAATTTCGACACACGAATTATCACCGAATTTCACCTTTCCGGTTATTCCTTCGTCGAGTTCGGAGAAAAACGATCGATTTCCCGTCATGTGATTACTTGCCCCGTTGTCCAAATACCACACATCTTTTTCTTGTGCGTAATACCGAGACGGTATCACATTCTTTTCGTTCAAAAATACTGTCTCATGTAAAAATACAGTTTCATCAGTATCTTCTTGCTCCGTAAAATTGCTTTCTTGGAATTTTTGGAGTCGATCCGGACATTTAGACGCGTAATGACCTGATTTATCACATCTGTAGCAAATAATCTTCGACAGATCCTTTTTCTGGTTTCGGTTTGAGTCGGAATTGAAATTGGGTTGATTATTGGGTTTAGACTTGTTGGGTTTATAATTATTTTGGGCTGACTTTGACCCAGATCCACTAGAACCGGATCCAACACCATTAATAAAACCCTCCCTTTTATTATTATCTCCCCACTTTCCCTTTCCCTTCGATCCAGACGAACCAGAAACACCACCAGACCCTCCACCACTCCGGCCACCACTGCTCGATCCACCACCAACATTAAAACGAGTAAACAATACCTTCTGCTGCTCGTCTCCACCATCATCTCCACGAATTCTTTCTTCGTAAGCCTTCAATCGGCCGACGACATCTTCAAATCCCACGGTCTTTAAATCGAGCACCTGCTCGAGAGAAGCAACAAGATGGATGAATCTTCGCGGCACCACCTTTAGCAGCTTTTTTACAAGCTTCGACTCATCTATTGTTTCTCCTAGCGACGCGGATTTTGAGGCGATTCCGGCGAGTTTTCCGGCGAAGACATCAATGGTCTCGGTCTCGTGCATCTTCAACCGATCAAACTTAGAGTTTAAAGTCTGCAACCTTGCTTCCTTGACTCTATCTGCTCCAACATAACGAGCCTTGATCGATTCCCACAGCACCTTCGGACTATCGACATCACCTATTTGCATTATCAGAGTCTCAGGGATTGCTTGGTACAGCAATCCCATCGCCAGGTTATTCTTCTCTTCACTTTTGTCTGTTCCTGGTTCGATTGTTAACCAGGCTTTGTGTATTCTGAGCACAACCTTCATTCGTAGGGCCCAGATAGTATAGTTTGTGGATGATAGCATTGGACATGCTACGGTGGTTGTCCCGACCTCCTTCACCCTCACCGGTGTAGGACCTGCTGCGTCATCAACATCTGACATGTCGTAGTTGTACTCCGGTCTCCTTCCCAATCACCAGGTACGTATTCAAAGCCCCTTTACTCAAGCTCTGATACCAATTCAAGATTGGAATGTATAAACACAGATAACCAAAATATCTCTTTGATTGATAATAGGAAAATAGCTCAAAACCTATTACATGTTTATACAATACATTGTATGTGTTTGTGGTGGTGTACTAAACTCAAAGGAAATGCTTCTATTTATAGGCTTCAACTCTTCACAAGTAGCAAGCAACTTGCTTATCTTCAACTTGCATAATCTGTATAAAATCTTGGATAAGATTCCATGTCTTTCTCAAGTTGTATATCACTATTCAACATTCTTACTTCTTTGACTTAGAATTCCAACAGGACCAAGTAGTCCAAAGTAGCAGGACCAAAAGAGATTGCAAGAGACCAATTTGGATGAAGGACTACGTTCAATATCCAAATGATCACGTGATATAATCAATTTAATATGTCATCATTCCATTTGCTTGTTTTTTAAGGATATAACTTTAATCAGGTATGATTAATCATAATCTTTATGTGTATCGACAAAATGGTGGTAAAAGAGTACTTTTTCCCAACATAAACTTACATTCTTTTTTGGCGCATACAATTGCTTTGGTTATGAGTACCTTTTTCAAGAGGATTTGAATCTCCTTAGAACGAACTTAGGAGCTTCACATCGTTTTGAAGAAGGTACTCATGAACCAAAGATCGTGGATGTGTCAAAGAGGAACGTAGTTTTTTGCTGACGACAACTGCCCTTTCAACATACCTGTATCAATACAGATAAAGATAATGATAAATTCTACATTACAAAAGTGATAATACTTTGGACAAAAAATGCAAACCAAATGATAACATACTAATCTGATTATATTTAATGTGATCATTTGGTTTGGTGTCATACTTGTAGTCCTTCCTTCAAATTGGTTTCTTGCCATCTCTTTTGGGCCTGCTACTTTGGCCTTCTTGCTCCTGGTTGTGATGGGTCGATCTAGTAGCAGAATTGTTTGTAACAAAAGTTGTTTGTTCTCCATCTACCCAAAACTTGATTGTAAAGTCATGAGCAACAACTAAGAACCTATTGGTTGTGTCGAACTTCACAACTCCTGCGTAATGCTCTTCCAGACCGAGGTAACTTTGTTTGACGTTAACGTCACCTTCATTCCATTCTACAAGGTATGATTCTAGGATATGACATGAACCACATAGGAACCTCATATATGCATAACATAATAATCTTACACTTTTTTTTTATGAAATTTATATAGCAGATCGAGTAAATCTTACGTTGATATACAAGTTGCTATTCTGATTAAGCATGTAAAATAGTTATCAACATTTGAAGAAAACCTGCTTGATTGTTTTTATAATTAGATCATGTTAAAGATCACCTTTTTTGGTTGCTCAAAAACTTGTTTTTGAACGATAACTGGAAAAGGATGAAAGGGACCTTTATATCGTAATTTGATCTAATAGGAAGAATGGTGATGGTTCTAATCATCTAGTTTTCACCTTTGCTTCTGTTTCGCTATTTGTCAATGGGCTTTTTATGTTATATCAATGGATCCTTCGGTGTTCTTTTAGACGTTAATTATATAAGGTTCAATCTAGTCATTAGATTGTCAATTATATAGGATTCATTATAGTCATTACATCATAATCCAAGGCCTTTAGTTACCATGCAGGTGGCCGATTGTTGATTACAAACTACACTTTTGTTGATCTTCTTTGTTTTGTTTTCATCAGATAAATAGACTCATGTGACGATATATGTTCAACAAGGATACTCACATTATTGATAAAAATAATATACAAGGCTTGCCTTAACAACCTCTGAGTATTTCAATCTCTTATGTTTTGTGTGCTCTTATATTTTACTAAACATTTTGTAATTTTAATATAAAATACATACATAAACTAAAGCAACGCGTGTTTCACGGTTTCATGCTTTGAGTTTTCATCATACATGTGATGTAGACTGAATAATGAGATAACACAAATTAAGCATGTTGATTCACACAAATGCGAGGATCGATTCTTTCAACAATCGTTGATTCAATAGAATGCCGACTATTAAGATTATTAGCAAGAAAACTGCCAAAAATAGACTTTTTATATTTGTTTCAATTGATTATTCCACATTACAAAGGAACTCTTAAATAAGGTTACAAAACTGAAACCGGCCCTGAAAGACAAACATTTTTATGGATCATAATTTTGCTACATTTATAAGTGTCACAAATATTTAAAAAAATAATCCACATAATAAGTGTGTACAATTACAATAAAGCTACACGTATAAGTGTTACAAATATTTTCACACTTATTATTGTAAAACATTTTTTTGTAATTTTACCATAATTTTAGGTATGGACATTTGAAAAATGTTTACATGCTTTTAACCATCCACATTTGGATAATAAATTTGTGACACTCATTATTACCACACATGAGTACGTGTGGACTTTATAAATCTACACATTTTTAACTGAGGCCATTTAGCCTTTAAAATTTAGAGATTTTAACTAGTTTTTTGGTAGTGAATTTAAACCTTTAGAAGAACCTTTTGAAAACCCTTTTAGACTTGATGTTTTACAAAAGTCGGAAACGATAATCACAATCACACTATACAATAACAGCCCGACCGCTTTGCAAACTTTTTTAAATCCGACTCTCAACATTTGGCTGCTAATTCAAACTTGATACCTACTTAAACGCCAATGCTTCATTGATCTTAAAATTTATAATAAGAGAAAGATTCAATTTAGACTTGATGTTTTTGAAGGACCAATATCATAAACGAAATAGACACAAGTCACACAACAGTGTAAAAATCAAATTTTATGAAAGTTAATCTATCATTGTGGGATCAGGATCTTTTCATGTTCAATTGAACATGAGAGATGATGTTATGCATAATGCGATTGTACATTTGAACTAAAATAAAATAAATATTTTACAATAATGTACTATCAAACAAGCATAACATTATCTCGAATGTTCAAATGAACATGATCAAAAGATCTTTATCCATCATTGAGCTAGCATTAGTGAAGCATCCTAGACCTCATACACTGTTTCTTAGATAATGTGTCAATCATGTGATATATGTGTGGTGGTAAAATATTATTTGTTTTATAGAATAAAAATTTGTGTTTGATTGAATTTAAAATATCTACTACTATAAGTTAAAAATCAATAAGCATGTTATCATCGTGTGATATATGTGTGGTGGTAAAATAACCTATCCTACCTAACAATATCTAAATCGCATCTTTTACACATGTGATGATGTGCACGGGGCTTTCCTTCCGCCTATAAATAGAACGCAAAAACTGGAAGTTAAACACATCCTTCTCTTCACTTCTCTACCTATATTATAATTATTTCTATATTTTATTTCCAAGATGGCTTGGTATATTTCCTCTGTTAACTATAACGTAAGCTCTCAGCCGAATTCTCTCATTACTCTCGATGAAAGGTACGAGCAAATAAAAAATTCTACCAATTTTAAGTATTTTTTCGATCAAGGTCGTTTAACGTATGACGATCGTCTCAAGATGTTTCAAATGAATGATGTTCTCGATAATTGGAAAGCGTTCTTAATTTTGAATTACAATCAAATGCGCATCCAAGCTACTGTTCTACACGGTACTCTACAACAAGGTGATCCCATTCAACCTTCTGAACAATCATCTCAGCAGAAGCAGCAAGCTCAGGTGGATGCTCAACAGAATCAACAGTTACAGTCTATGAGAGATATGATCCATAGTCTTTGTCGTGAGATTCAAATCTTACGTCAGCAATTATCACAAGCAGCTAATCGTCATCCCCCGAATCCTGTTCCATTACTTCAACACTGTCCTGGTAATGAAGTTCCGACGTGTCCCAGTACGTAGATACCATTTGGTGGATCCCGCTTTGTAACTGATGCTTAGTTACCTAAAGTTCGTCCTAATCGTGTAAAGCCTGTTGGCCATAGTTTGTGTTTTGTTTTTACTAATAATGTAAAAATAATAATGTAAGAAATGTGGACAATGGTACTGTAGTATCCTAGAGGTATCTAGGAATAGTAGATGCTACTATTACATCTACTTTATCTGTATATAAATAAAGGCCTAGTCTCAAGTAATGGATATGCGTTTTATTGAGTTAAACCTTTGTGTTAAAACATTGTCTTCTGAATAGCAGACGCATATGTTGAAACGATTATTCGTTTCTGAATAGCAGGTCCCTATCCCTATTTTCTATCAACCAATTCAATATTCCAATTCAATACAATCATTCATCAATTCATTACATACCAAAATTAATCGACATATAAACCAAATCATATGGACCTACATATTATTATCATCCGATCAATTATCATCCTATCAATTATTATTTCATATGATTCAATATGAACAATATCTGGAACTAGTGCTTAGTTACCTAAAGTTCGTCCAAATCCTAATCTATTACCTGGTCAAGGAACTCCTGGAAGTGTACCTGGTTATCAATCAGGAGCTAGGATATAGTTCTATGTATTTTGATCTATCTATTTCATTGTATTGTAATCCAAGTTCTATGTTATGAATAGAATATTATTTCTCTTGAGTTTTCTCTAAGTCTACTGGGGGTTCGGCCAACGGGGTGTGTGGCCATGACCGGGATAGCGCTAGCGTTAGATGAACGAGACTTCAGCTCCTGCGGGGTCCAACCCGAAAGGACTCCTATCCTTGCGCAAGGGGTCATGGTCTTAGGTTTATGGACAAATTTAATAAGTATATGACTGGATTCGAACTCGAGACCACGGGATTGCACACTTTGCGTATGAGAGTTGATGTTCAATAATTAATGTAAAATGTTACGTTTAATTATTAAATGCACAATAACGATTAACGAGCATTGACTAATTAACGGAAATTGACTAACGGTAGTTAAGTATTAAAGAGAAAGACTATAGTTGAAAATAAACGACGACTTTTGGTTCAATTTGCGTGGACAAAGTCAAATATTCAGTGAGGACTCGTCCTCGCCAAACACAAATTGACGAGGATAGTGCATCGCTAACCTGTCATTGCTGTACCCAATGTTGTAAAAATCGCTAGGTGCTAGTGAGAAGCGTGGTTAAGCAGAGCTAACTGAATTAATCTAAGAATTAATCGGATTGGAATTTTTATGCACAAAAAGGTAATTTTAGATATTGTATTATTTTATATATATGGGATAAGCGTATTGCATTAAAGTTAAAATATTTCAAGTGTTCAAATATAGAAATAATACATAATTCTTCAAAATTCAAAGTCAAACATAAATATTACTAGGTTTGTTGACCATTTTTAAGCGACCTTTGACCGATCTTGTCCGATTAATCGGTTTGTTGACCGATTTTTAAGTAATTTTGTCTGATTTTTAAGCGATTTTGTTAACCAATTTTTAAGCGCTTTTGTCAGATTAATCCGATTAAACCGATTTTGTCTGATTAATCGGTTTGTTGACCGATTTTCAAGTGATCTTTGACCAAACTGATTTAATAGGCCGATTATGGTAAATCAAGGCGCTTAGTGAGCGATCAGCGATTATGCGGGGATTAATCGGCCGCCTGGGCTGATTTTTACAACAGAGCTTGTACCTCGTGGCTAAGGTGATGGGCGAGGACAAGTTCAACTGATTTGCATGTACAGTGTGGGTCCCAAATTTTCTTGGTCAAATTGTGACAATTGTCGTCGCTAAACACTTTGGAATGTTGATAACAAGAACTGCGAACAATTTGACCTGCTCTAATTATAAAGTCAAACTGAGTTATTCGATTCAAAATCATTGTTTGAGATAAAATGGAAATAATCATGTTATGTAAGAGTTTTGGAAGTATTAGGAATATGTTAGATATGTGTCGATCAAGGAGATCCAAAGTAAAACAAAAAAGGTTTTGACTTGTAATAAAACTCAAGCTATTTTGCTTGAAATGAGCGGGGTACGTTAGTTAAGGCATGATGTTGTTGGAGCTAATTACTTTGATAACCTTTTAGACAAACGAAGATGCTTAAATAAGGCATAGTTCTATGTTACTCCAATTACCAAATAGATGTCTTTTACTCGTTTTTAATATTTCTTAACATTAATTGAAGGAGATGATAAATCCCTTCTAACAAAAGTGGCGACCATATTTAGAAAATGGTCATATACTTTATAGGAAAAAGTTCAATATAGATCCAAAATTTACCATAGATTCAATGAACTAATAATAGCCATTCATTTTTTTATTATGATAAACTTTCACCTTTTTTTAAAAAATTAAATATCTCGCAAACCGTTAATCGTTACGCGATAAAAATTATACCATCGCGACGAGAATTAAATTATCTTTCTACAGATATGCACTAATATATATTTTTAACAACTTTTTTTTTCAAAATTTCGGTCAACAAAAATCATATATGATTTGTGAAAATCATATATGATTCGATTTTTATGAATCACATATGATTTTTTAGAATCATATATGATTGTAAAAATCATATATGATTCGTAAAAATCGAATCATACATGATTTTTTAAAATCATATATGATTCGTAAAAATCATATATGATTTTTTCGGACGGAATTTTTGAAAAAAATTGTTTGTCGAAAATATGTGAAAGTGCATATCTATGAAGATAATTTAATTTTCGTCACGATGGTGTATTTTTATATTTTGAAGATTTACCGTTTGTAAGATATGTTGTTTTAAAAAAAAGTGAAAAATGATTTTGTATTAATTTAGATAAAAAATGGAGGGTTATGATTGGATTCATTTATTCTAATGAAATATGGATTCTATATTGATCTCAACTCATAGTTTATAACTCATCTCTTTTATTTGACTTTCTGTATTTTTCAATGCATTGACTTTTTTTTTAAATTATTATCTCGTATTTAATGTAACATAATTGCTACTCAATAAATTCAGTTAATGATTTTTCTTTTCATATTTTTTTGAGTTACTTAGTATTTGTTATGATAATATTTCTTTTTCAAATTTCGTACATTAAGAATTGCTGCTACTATTATTGTTTGTAGTAATAAGTGTACACAAAAAGTCCATCTGATGAGAATAATGTATTTTTATATTAAATTACCTTATTGCAAGTTTTATAAAGTGCACGACCCAAAATAACTAACTCGCACGATAGTTGGTCTAATCTATAAAATTATTGATCGTCTGGGTTAGAAAACCGTAACAACTACAAAAATGGTTGCATTCTTGTCACCCATTCACTAATAGACCGAATCAACAACACACAACACTTTAATCTTAACAATCAACAATTAATATAGATCGTACAAAAAAAAATGCAAAACCACTACATGGAGCAACCATATCGAAATCAAACCCACCAAACCATAGAACATTACAACATGCAACCACTTTATATTAAAAATAAACAAATAACACAAAACTTAACACTATTTTATATACGTTTTTATATATAGTTTTATACACGCTTTTATATACGTTTTTATATACATTTTTATATGTTTTTATATATAGTTTTATACACATTTTTATGCATGTTTTAGCAATGTATTTAAAATGTGTGTACAAAAACATGTATAAATTAGTATATTCAAATGTGTGTATAAAACGTGTATAAAACTTGTATTAAAATGTGTCTAAAAAGTTGTATAAATTTTAAAAATAATTAGAAAAGATTTTTTTTAAGAAAATCAAACTTTTAGTTAATTAAAACGATCATTAGTATAAAGTAATAATGTTGAAAACATTCGTTGGCAAAATGGACTAACGGTGACACATTATATACTTAATCGGGACAAAATTTGGAAGTACGTGGGTTTTTGTGTTGGAAAAACCGTTTCAAGTCGGCAAAATTTTGAAAGTACTTTGTTAATATACGACTTATACCCTAAAATTGTCTATGTGTATAAAAATATTAAATAAAATTGAAAACAAATAACGGGACATTAATTGTAAGTAATGCAAAAAACGGTGAAATAACAAAAAAGACAATTTTAGGTTTTTGGGTCATTGGTAAAATGTACTCCATAAATAAGATGTTATAATTATTGGTGTTTTGAGAATGAAAAAAATGCAATTATCAGGTAGATTAGTCAAAGTTAGTGGGGTACCAATCCTATGGAGCCTTAGAAAAATACCTTTTGGAGACCATATTTACGGAGTTGTCTCAAGATAGCGAGATGACATTATAGAAGAAGCACCGGAGTATTAGTCCAATAGTTGAAACACTCGTGTTTGAGTCAATAGACCCAAGTTTGAGTCTCATCTTTGGAATTTGCTTCAAATAGGTACTCACCTCCGCAAAACTTATAGGCACCCTGAAGAGACTATAGGCACTCTGGAATAAGAGCCAGAGGTTCGAGTCTTGGCTCGTGCTCACTCAAGTTGGTGCCCCATATGTTGGTTTTATGGACAATAAATTAATAGACGTGAGTTAGGATCGAACTCGAGACTATGGGATTGCACACTTTACGTATGAGAATTTAAAGTTAATAATTAAATATAAACGTTATATTTATTTATTTATTAAACGAAATAACTAATGGACGTTATGTAATTAATGTAATGGACTAACGATCGTTAAATGTTTATGGAAAAGGACTAAATTGCAAAAGTTGGGAAGGTTCCGGAATCCCTTTGGGGAATCCTACACCGAATCGGCCTAAAGAGAAAGGAAACAACCTCAACTTGTTCACCAAGTTTAGTTGGGTATATAAACAAGGCTAGGGTTTTATTTTTCCATCTCTTGTGCTCATAAGCTAAACCCTAAAATTGTTTTGTGTGTGTTTTGTTCTTAAACCGATCGTACATCCCTTTAGGGTGTCGATCTTCAAACCTTTTCCACATCAAGTTATTTGTTTGATAAAACTAGCATTACTTTAATTCGGGTTGAAATGCGTGTGTACAAGAACATAGTAATAACATACTTTTGTTATTATCTTGGATTGAATTACAAAACGGTAAGGGGTAATTCTTATAATCCTATAAAACCTAATTAGGGTTCATCCCAATTGCTAGTTTGTGGATTTGATTCTTGTTCGGCTAGAATCAAGTAAAGTACGCATACTTTATTCTTTAGTTAATTAATTATTCATTATATGTTCCTATAAGCTTCGCACTTACTTTGATGTTTATTGTTTATATTTATGATTAGTCATGTTATATAATTCCAACAGTGGCATCACGAGTCATTGGTTTTAATGAGTAATTAATTACTAAACACGTAAATAACAAATATTGTATGTTGTTAGATATGATTATTCTAGGGTTTTGGTTATGATTATATAAACCCTAATTTTAGGGTTAGGGCTTTTGCCCTAATTTGGTTTTAAAAATCTATTATGGATCGAAAATTTTTTATGGGTGGAAACCCTAAATTTTGTAATCGATTTCCTTAAATTTTTTAGGGTTTATATTAATTGTTAAGTTATCTATATCGAAACCTAGATTTAATATATTTGTTACTTGATAAATTCATGAATAAAGTGTTATGTGACATGGAATTGTATGCGATCTTGTGACTATTTATATAATTGTTATGATGTATCCATGATTATACATGCATGTTAGTCATGGATAAGTTGCTTTGAATATTTAATTGTTAAGATTGGTTATGCGATATTAAATTGTTAAGTTTTATAGATGTATATTTATGATAAATCTTGGATTGGGGAAAACTTCAATTATATATACATTAATGAATCAATTATGTGCAATTTGGTATATCATTAATTATGGGTTTATGTCGATTTCGTCGATGTATGTGGCTCACTCTCAATTGAGAGAGTGAAAGCCCTAATTAATATATACATTAATTTAACCTAGATATTGATTATTAATAGAGTTTTATCGAATAAGTTGCATGTGGCTACTTGTTTACACGTATAAATTGTTTATTATGTGCGCATTGTTTTTAGTAGTTTATTTTTTATTGGTATTACTTGTTTGTTTATTATGTTAGACAGTTTTAAGCAAAGGGTAATTTTGAATAGAAAATAATACGGACTAAACAATGGTGAAATTTGATTTGTTTTGGAAGAGTTAAGTTTTCTATAGTTTAATTGATTGGTGACTTTGGTACAATGGTTGAACGGCTCACCCATTTGAATGAACTATAAAGGGGTTATTTAAGAAGTGTACAGTACATGAATGGATGTCTAAGGTTATGCGTTTGCGCTTACCTCTCGCCTCTCTAGTGAAGTTCGAATGGAGCTACTTAGTAAGCCATAAAAGTACAAGCTCATCTTAAGGGCGAATTAGTTTTAATTCCATGCGCCACTTCTGGTAATTATCCGAAACACTAAGTGTTTACACTTATGCAAAAGTACGGTATAATGGATGATAATTAACACTAAATTCCTTGATTGGTGAACCCAATACCTCAATCAAAACTTTGATAATTTGATCTTTATGAATTGGTAATAAAAAGTTTTTTATTAAAATTATGCTACAAGATGAATGCATGACATCTTTGTACATATTTGATTTGACCACATAAAATCAAAACTAGTACCCTTTTAAATTAAGTTATATGCCATCTAATTAAAGGGACACTTGAAGTTGCAATTTACGTCATGACAGTACTTGGCGAGATTGTAATGGAAAGGTAAATCTCTATGTAAAGTCAGACCTTACATGGACATATTTGCAGTTCTTTAAGTTAGACACTTAAGTTGAGTAGGAAGTGAGATCTTGGACTCAATGGCATAAGATGGGATGAAACATGTTTATATTTACAATAGCGTTGGAAAATATAAATCCCATAATGATCTAGGAATTGGAATTGTTTGCCAATTATTGTTCGACAGATTACCCTATTATGTGCTTTCGTTACTAGTAGATCAACTGATGTAATGGAACTACGATAATTTGGATCCTAGTTTTCGAGAAAATTCTATGGTTATATGAATATTACCTTGGGTATTTTATTTTCTTGAAAAGTTTAATTATCGAAAATACTAAAATTGAATTTTGCTAATTCTTTAAATGTATTAATGCAACATTAAACCGTAAACGAAGGTTATTCCTGTATTTGGTAAATTGATCTACACCTGTAAGGGTTTTTGGTAGAGTCAACTTTGCTAAAAGGATAAACCTAGTCCTCTTTATATAAGAAAGAGTGAGATTCAATCCTATTCCTTTTCATGAATGAAGAAAGGTATGATAGGACAATTAGAATTGTCTAAATTCTAAATACATAACTCGTAAGCATATTTTAATAGTTAAGAAAATTGCATATGTTCTAAGTTATTAAATTAGAAGCTAGACTAATTACTGTATAATTGGTAAAATACAAACTAGCATATTTTATATAGTTGTTTTGTTTTGACCATTTAAAAGTACTACTTACAATTGTTGGAATAGTAGAACTATTAAGAAAGAAATTGCATACCCAATTTTCAAGTTAATAGCATTGATAGATAGTCCATCATTGATAGATAGTTCAACTAATCTACACTATTTTAGTACATAAGTAATTGTTATGTATGGACTTTCTCAAAGGTGTAGGGAAATAGAACGCTATTTTCTTTCACTGGTTAATGCAACACTTTCAATGTTGTCAAATCCAGTGGGAGTGTTGTGTTCTTATTAATGAATAAGGAATTAATGTAATGATCTCTTATTCAGTGGGAGTTACAAGCTTTGTCATCTTGGTAGTAACCCAGATTATCTCTAGAATGTCTTACGATAATTACTTTCCACTTGTAGACACTTATGTTTTCAAGGATAGTCATGTACGTTTCCTTATTAGATAATGAAGTGGTTCTACATCTACTAGTTATGCTAATATCAATGACACAATCATATTAGTCACATAAACAAACATATGACGTGTTGTTTATCTACATGATGTTGTTCCATGCACAAGTGGGAGAAATCTATATTGTGTGCAAGGTACAACATATAAGTATATGATTTAATGGATTCTCTTGACTGCAAGGTAAGAGACTAACGTTCTAATATAACTTGTACATATCTAATTCAAGAAACATTTGGTGTTGAAATTTACGTCATGTGAGAACTTGGCGAGATTGCAACAACAAAGTAAATCTCTATGTAAAGTGAGATCTTGCATGGACATATTTACAGTTTCTAAATTAGACAAGTATTTAGAACATGTGTCAAAATGATATATAAGACTACTTCAAATTAGATTTTTATGTATTATTAGAATGACATAAATGAAGTAATCTAATACTACTTCAATTTGTTTATTTATGTATTTTGGAATGACATAAATGAAAAATAATGTAGTCCTACATTATTGTGAAGTAAAATAAATTAACTTGAAATTACTATTGAAACCAAGAGTTGTGTTCATAATTACTTTAGTTAAACATGTTTATGATTCATTGTAAATACATAAACATAAAGTCTTTTAAGACATCTAATAAAGTAAGACGTTAACTTGTTATGTTTTTTTAATTAAGACATATACAAGAAGTCATTGAAGTGATCAATGATTTATAACGTATAATGGGATTATAACAGTTTATGTTCCTTGATGAGACATAGATATGAAGTGACTTGGTCAAAAAGTACTTGTGTTATAAAGCATGTAATTGGCTTGGAAAGTCTATTATACCATTAAGTTGACTTAGTTGGTAAATAGGTAAGCCAAAAGGAATATGTTTATCTTATATATTGTTAGATTGTCTTACAATATTAATTCTAATGAATGCCACAAGTTGATGGTATGTTCAGTTAGGAGAATCAAAGTATATTTGATTTGTTTGATTCAAGATAACCATAACTTCTTTCTTAAAAAGTAACAAGGTTAGAAATTGAGTATTGATTGAATATACTCAATATGACTCCAACCTAGAAGATTAATAAAACACCATTTTATTATGGAATGTGATGAATCACATTAAGTTTTAAAATTGAAGATTCTAAATTTGTTAAACTATTTATGAATAGGTTATTAACAAAGTAAAGTCATGAATTATCAATGTGTATTTGTAATGTCCCAAAAGGTGAACAATGTAGTTTTGCTCTAACTGCTAAGTATATATAGATAGTCTATATATTACAAAAGGCAAGTGGGAGTTTTATCTTGAAAGATAAAATTACAAAATACATAATCTTCTAAAACACACTAGTAAATATCATGATGAGGTTAGACATGAAAATGATAAACCTCATAATGATGGAATTTTCATTCATAGATCTGCAAGGATATCTCAGATATTTGACATATATGCTGAGAAATATGAGTTACAGGATTATAGTAAACCTGATAATCATTATGATGGATTACCAAATATTGAATTGGGTAAATTACTCATACTATGAATGTTAAAGATGCTGTCCATAAAGATAATCAATTTTAGAAATTTGGTTTATCTTAATAGTTAGACTAGAGAATGAAAATGAGTTACTTCAAAGAGATGAAAAACCCTAGTGGTTTGAATTTCTATGTAGAAATCATATGGACAAAAATTGTACACATATTTAATGCATGTTTTATGACAAGATTATTAATCATACTTAAGCAATTAATTATGATTGAATATTCTTTTCAAGACACATTAAATATATAAAGATGATAATTGTCATACTGGATTTCATTAATATGAAATATGACAATGGAATATCAAAACTCTTTCTTGAGAAATTACTTGAGCGAGGACGGTAAGTAATCGAAAGGTTTTTTGAGTTCATATATAATCTTTGGAAGTGTACGAAGTGCAATAATTCATGAATGGATAAATGCATGCATCTATAAAATTATTCTTATGTTAAATTATTAAATCCATTTTCGATTTATAATTAAATAAGATAAATTTTAAGTATTCCTGAAAGCTAGTGGGAGTATTATGTTAAGTTTCTTAAATCTTATATGTTGTATAACATATAGTAAGTAACATTCCTTGTAAGCTAAATGTTAAGTCTTAGATTGGAATGAAACTTCACTTGTAAGATTTAAGAATTAAAACATACAACCTTGGAATATATGTTTATTATTAATAAACATGTGCAGTAAAATAAATGATTCTAATAAAACATGATATATCATTTAGGAATTTGATAAATATCTTTTGACAAGATAGAACATGAATGAAATCTAAGTTTGACATGAAGATTCATCATGTACATCATGTAGTGTATTTAAATTGTCGTATCATTCTTGAATGATAGATGATTTGACAACATTGATATCTAATTAAAAGTTATTAGATAACTTGTGTAATGAATATTCTAATAGAATTACATCCTCAAAACCTGGAATTGCTCCTAGATTCTATGGATGAACAATATGTCAATTATTGTGCAAATTGTCATCAACTTTAAACTTGAAAGTTAGGAAAGCATCAAACATTACACAATAAGATATTAAAGTTTACGGAGTTTTAATGAGCACATTGTTGTTTGTATACAATGATGTTGGTTTAATTGAGATGACACTCAATACTAGTCGTGGTAGGATTTCATCCTTGTTAATAGCCATGTGAACTAGTTGTGCTACTAAGAGCGCAGTTGCATTATACATTAAAAGAATAAGAATACTTTAAACTTTAAAATGTTTGAAAGTTTAAATTGTCATAAATTGGTGATAGAGGATGTCACACACTTTATGAATTATTATGTGGATTGGTGAATGCACACATACAAGGACTTCATTAATTGAATTCTTGAAATAAGTATTCTCAAAATTACGATAGATCAAGTTGGTTGATTTATGCCTTGTCAACAAGTATGATTGTCATTACTTGAGGCATAATTCATCAACTGGAATTTTCATGCATTGATCTATTTGGTATTTGGATAAGGGATGTTAAACAATTGTTATAATAAATCAAATACTTGGTATGTTTGATTTTATAATATATTGTATCCTATATTTGCATGTTTAATCCGTGAGTAAATTTATTTATTCTAAATCGTTCGTTGTCAATTAATGATATGGGAGTATCATTAAACTAAGACAAATATGAGATATGGTAGAATATACTTGAAAGTATATTGATGAGAATGCATACCAATTTCGGATGATATTCAATGAATTGAATATAGGACTTATCCCAACTACATAATTTACTTTGTGGATATTGTTATAAGTAAATTATGAATAGTTATCCTCAGACTTGAGATACCCGATAAGTGTCATGAATGTAGTGCACTTCTGTGGAACAACTTAACGCTATACGTAACTGGTAGTCATAAGGGTTGTTTTCTGAAGTGTTGCAAAGTTCGTGGGTTATTCTCGTAGTCAAGATAGAATTTGTTCCTTCAAATTTAATTTTGGAGTTTAATCTTCTTTGGGCCCCTCGTAGGGTTGACAAGATGTTTGCATGGCCATGCCCAAAGTTCTCCCCTGAATATGTTCAGAAGATTTGGTAATCTTGTTCAATCACTAATAACGAGAAACAGAATGGTTGAATAAAGAATGACTTAATTCTATATCTTTATTTAACATGGTATTAGAAACAAAGGATAATAATAATGAGAAATCATTAAAAGGTTTTCCAAGAGCCTTGCTCGAGTTGTACTAGAGGCATCGAAGTGTTGCTAGACGCTAACCGAATGTGATCACTCTATTAAGATATGTCCAAGTGGGAGCTGTTGGTTTTATGGACAATAAATTAATAGACGTGAGTTAGGATCGAACTCGAGACTATGGGATTGCACACTTTACGTATGAGAATTTAAAGTTAATAATTAAATATAAACGTTATATTTATTTATTTATTAAACGAAATAACTAACGGACGTTATGTAATTAATGTAATGGATTAACGGTCGTTAAATGTTTATGGAAAAGGACTAAATTGCAAAAGTTGGGAAGGTTCCGGAATCCCTTTGGGGAATCCTACACCGATCGGCCTAAAGAGAAAAGGAAACAACCTCAACTTGTTCACCAAGTTTAGTTGGGTATATAAACAAGGCTAGGGTTTTATTTTTCCATCTCTTGTGCTCATAAGCTAAACCCTAAAATTGTTTTGTGTGTGTTTTGTTCTTAAACCGATCGTACATCCCTTTAGGGTGTCGATCTTCAAACCTTTTCCACATCAAGTTATTTGTTTGATAAAAACTAGCATTACTTTAATTCGGTTTAGTGCGTGTGTACAAGAACATAGTAATAACATACTTTTGTTATTATCTTGGATTGAATTACAAAACGGTAAGGGGTAATTCTTATAATCCTATAAAACCTAATTAGGGTTCATCTCAATTGCTAGTTTGTGGATTTGATTCTTGTTCGGCTAGAATCAAGAAAGGTACGCATACTTTATTCTTTAGTTAATTAATTATTCATTATATGTTCCTATACGCTTCCGCACTTACTTTGATGTTTATTGTTTATATTTATGATTAGTCATGTTATATAATTCCAACACCATAATGCCAGGAAATTTACCGGATCTATTCCTTGTGGGATAGACAATGGCTAAGGCAAAAAGGCACCCGGAGTCACGACGTTTATGCTAATCTACACCTTTTGTGAAATAGACGTCAAAAGAGTTGTAGTCATGAGTAATTGTCTTTTATGTAAACTCCTACAAAATCTATAAAATTGAAGTGTATAATTTGATTGAAAGAGATTTTATGTGCATATAGCCTCGTTGGTTAGTGTTGTTTGCCAACAACCCGGATCAAGATTTGTTTTAAACTGCGGGATTATATATATAAAGAAACAATCCACCTACTAAGTCACGAGGAGGCCGAAGTCACTAGGAGGTCGTGAGTAAAACATTAATTAGTTACAAAGTACGTACTAAGGATATCGAACCAATTGATCCCGTTAAAGTCCGCATTCCTAAACGTACTTGAGATCCAATTAAATGATGATAACTTGATATCATTAAGAATGAGATCGTTTGAAGGCCATTTATAGGTGAAAATCATCTTATTCCAAAAGAATCTCTGTAGGAAACAAAGGGTTGTTCCATCAAAAAGGTTGTGAGTTCCAAGGTAAGGAGATTTGTTATATGAGTTCTCATGTTCTTGAGAGTAAACCACCTTCCATTGTTTGATAAAACTTGATATATGTATTTTCTCAGAGGATTAAGTGTCGTGAAGAGGTAACAGCTCTTCATCACCGCCACGTCACTGCTACATCATTATAACAAACCTGCTCAACTAACCCTCTCCCCTCACACTCACAACAAACCTCAACTAACTCATTTGAGGCCCACCACTTACAACTCTATTTTTTTTCAAATTTCCAAATAAACAAAATTTATTTATTAAAATAAAAATAAGATATAATATACTTAAAAAAAAGTTATAAATTAAACATTTTAAAAAAAACAAAAAAACAAAAAAATTGAATGTAAAACTTCCCAGCCCAACCCATTTATTAACCCTACCATTTGGTGGGCGATTGTTGATTAGAAACTAATTTGTTAATCTTCTTTGTTTTGTTTCATGAGATAAGTAGACACATATGACTATACTAGACGAGTACCCGCGCCTAGCGGCAGCGATGTCTAGTTTTCTGCAAAGTTCCGACGACCTATAAGTTCCTTTTAACAAACTGTATTTGTAGCATTAGAGAATCGTTTTCGAATAACTACAATTCTGATGCGTGGTTGCATAGCAGCATAAATATATAGTTTTTAAAAAATTATGTTGAGTCGATCTAAGTGTGTGAGTATATTTTCTAATAGGATTGTTTTAAGTTATTAAGATTTTTAGTAATAATAGATTCAAGCATTACAAAAAGCAACGGTATTATGTAGTTGGCAATATTATATTGTGGTTTAGAGGTATAGCCAACATGTGTGGCCGCTTTTTCTTGTTTTGTCGATAATTTAGGCAGTGATAGCTATTTTTTTTACATGTGTAGCGTTTATCATTTGGTGTGTGGCTTTTAAAATTGTAACTTTGCAAATTGGATATCACCATATAAGATTATTCTGTACTATCAATTTGTATAGATATTTATGCATTGTTCAAAGTTATTTGTTTAATGTACAAATAATTATCGCTAAAGATAACAATACTATTTATTTTTTTTTATTTTAATAAACTTACATAACATTAGTGATACACTGGACAAAAGGCTATACAATATATATTAACTTTTAAACGATGATTCATATATGCTAGTCCCTTAAATGGTGCAAGAGCAACATTTTTTAAAATAACATTATACAAATGACAAATTACATGTGTCAAAGCAAAATAAACCAAAAACTACAATTACTTTGTCTCTCCTTTAAAAAAAATTGTCACGGGTTCCACAACTACTTCATCATTTCTCATATAATTTTGTCAAATGTGAAACCCGATTTCACGGGTGGTTAAGCTGGTTGAACCGTTCGATAAAAAACAGTCGATTTAAGCGAGTCAAACCGATAGGTTGGGTCGAAAAAATGTCAAATTAGCCAGAAACGGTCAGCCGGGTTTGAAGCGTCCGGGTCAACCCGATATCGGTTTCAACGGGTCCTATCGGTTAGTTTCGGATGACTTTAATTGGTTAGCCGAACGGTGGTGACACGGTTCCCAGATGAACACGTTGGTCGGTCTGGTCCAATTTTCAAAACTATATGTACCATCAACTTTTTAGCTTGTATGAAGCTTTGCGTGCTTTATAAATATGTACAATGTGTATAATAACATTTACTTTTAATTTTAGGGTGTTTAAAAAATAACATTAATTAGTGTGTTTAATTATTTTATATTTTTTATTATGTGGTAGCTTCTTTAAATTGTACGTTATGAAAATTTTATTGTACTTTTTAGTAAAGGGTGTTTTAATTGGTTGTTTTTAATTCGGTAGATGTGCTTTTAATTAGTTGTACAATATGAATAAATTATTGTACTTTTAAGTAATGGGGTGTTTTAATAAGAGTATTAATAATATTATTTATTTCTCTCTCCATTGACCATGTTTTCAACATTCAACTTTCAATATTTTTCACTTTTTCCACTTTGACCATTTTTCCATTTTATATAGTATAGATGTGTTCGAAAAGGATACTCATTTATAGATAAAAAGAACATACCAGTCTTGCCTTAACAACCTGTAAGTATTTCAATCTCTTCTATTCTTTGTGTGCTCTTATTTTACTATACGTTTTGTAGTTTTAATGTAAAATACATACATAAACTATAGTAATGCGTGTTTCATGGTTTCATGCTTTGAGTTGTCTTCATATATGAATTGTTCATTGTTTCTTAATGCTATATATGTTGAAAGTTTCTAACACAGTCAGATACGGCATAGCAACATTTGGATCTCTCATTATCTCAGATTGCATACACTAATTTTTTGGTACTTGTCCTTTAACACCTACAATCAGATTCACTTTTGCAGTAGAATAACGAACAAACAAATTAAAAATACCACATACAGATTTCGTTAAAAACTATTTTCCAAAGGGTTGAAGCTTTGTTCCCTCATTTATGGGTCTATTTAATATCAACTACAAAGTTCAAATCTCATCTTGTAGGTTGTTACACAATATGTTCTTCACTAAGTTAATGTAAAGCTTTATGTATTTTGTATGTGTACATTTTAGATTAGTTTATTTGTATATTATTTAAAAAAATAACCCGCGAATTTGGTTATAGATGTTCAGCGACGAAAAAGGAAACTAGTTAGTGGATGCTGTCCATCTAGATAAGGCAAATATGGTTGCAATGTTGTTGGTAGGCATAACTAATGGCAGTTTTAAAACAGGAGATCCTCGGGGATTGGACCTGAAAATCATGCAATAACTGAGACACTGGGTGAGAGCTCAGTAACGTATATTACAAACGATGTTGCTTTTGGGCCTGCTTGCTCCCGGTTGTGATGGGGAGAATTGTTTGTAACATACGTCACTGAACTTCTACCAACTGTCTCAGCTAACACACAATTATCAAGTGCAGTTCCCGAGGATGTCCTAGTTCTTTAAACAGACTTAGATGTTCGTGGCTTACCAGCTGTTGTATCTTTCAATATCTCAGACACTATCCAGTAATTTTTTATTTTTTTTTTCGTCCCCAAACATCTATAACCAAATTTAAGAACATTTTTAGTAATGTAATATACAAGCTAATTTAAATTACATACATACAAAATACATAAAGCTTTAATATACTTGGTGAAACACACATCCTTGGAAGATGAGATTTGAATTTTGTAGTCCATATATAAGAAGTTAGAAGAGGCGCAAAATTGAAGGGCACAAAACTTCCACCTTTTGGAATATGGGGTTAGAGACAGAACATCATATGAAACTTCAACTGAAGATCTTGCATTAGCTATTACTAATTTAGGATCTCCCGTTGTTGTGTCTCTCTCAAGAAGTCCTTGTCTTGAACCCTGCCTTCATTCGCAATGCCAACCAACAAAATTTCGGCCAAATATACTCAAATAATGGCGTATGTTCTTCAAATTTGAACTGTTGATCGTCACAAATGTTAGTTTCTCTATACAACGGCTTTTGATGGGAAGACCAAGGTAAGGGCATATGATAATTTTGATTTGACGCTCAAGTATGAATCACCTGGTTATAATTCTACAAGAATGGCTTACAGCACCGATGGGCTGACGTAAATTATCTATCTTTATTTTTTATTTTATTTTTTTAATTTAGTAACCGACTAACCGAGCCTTATGTTTGAACGAATTACTGACAAGCATAAAATGTATGCGGTTTCTCATGTGGTTCCATACCGTAACCAGAATCATACCTTGTAGAATGGAATGAAGGTGGCGATAATGTCATACAAAATTACCTCGTTCTAGGAAGCATTACATAGAGTTGCGAAGTTGACACAACCAATAGGTTCTTAGTTGTTGCCGATGACTTCCCAATCATGTTTTGGAATATGGATAACACACATCTTTTGTTTAGGACACGTGCAGACGATGGAACACCGGTAACATTTTCATAGATATGTTAATTCATCGTTCATATTAGCAAAATTTGAAGATTTTTAAGCATATATACGAAGATGTCACCGGTAATCCACCATCTTCATGTGTCCTATACAAAAGTTGTTTGTTATCAATATTTCAAAACTTGATTGCAAAGTCATCAGCAGCAACTAAGAACCTATTGGTTGTGTGACCGAACGCAATTCCCGCGAACTTCAAAACTCCTACGTAATGCTTTCCAAGATCAGAGCAATTTTGTTTGACAATACCGTCACCCTCATTCCATTTTACAAGGTATGATTCCAGGTTATGTCCTTGAACCACATGAGAAAAGCCTACAATTTGATGCTAGTCAGTAAGTCATTCAAATCTAAGGCTTGGCTAGTCGGTTACTAAATTTAAAAAAAAAAAAAAAAAAAAAAAAAAAAAAGAATGAAAATTTACCTCAGCCCATCAGTATTGTAACCCATTCTTGTAGAAATCGGGTGATTCATACTTGAACTTTAAATCCAAATTATCATATGCCCATACCTTAGTCTTTCCATCAGTAGCCGTTGTATAGAGAAACTAACACTTATGACGACCAATAGTTCAATTTAGAAGAACTCACACCATTATCCGTGAGCTTACCTTTTTTTAAGTGAAATTGTACGTTGAATATCGATGCGACGAACTAACACCATAGACAACTAAGGGTTCTATATGATCTTGGCTCATCACATCATTAGAATGATTTTCAAATTTTTTATTAAAAATTAATTTATGTAGTTTGGCTATAGCTGAATTTACTAACACGCCCTTCTGCTTGTTAACAATTTTGGCATGTTTATAAGAAGAAGATATTTTAGGTGGTGCAAGTCATGAACCTTGGCTTCTTTTACAAATCTACATAAGTTGTTTGATATCAGAATTTTAAAAGAGTAAAACATTTCTTCATCATTTGATAATAAACGAATTAAGGAGATTCACACTCTTGTAGAAGGTACCAGCACCATATGAAACTATATTGGCTAAGAAAAGAATGAGTATCACTATCACGGAGGTTACTCAATGATGTTGGTCACATAGCTAATGGAAGCTTAAAGATAGGGACATCCTAGGAGATTGGATTTGATGATTGTGAATTAGGTTAGACGGTGGGTAGGAGCTCTGTCATGTATATTACAAACAATAATGCTACTAGCATATTATAACCCAATTTGAATAAGTTCTTAATAACTCGTTATAGATAACAATTTGAATGCAAATAAAATGTATGAAGTCTTTGAATAAGTACACTATAAAATAACACTTTTTTTTTGTTGTGGTATTGATAATTTACACTATAAAATCACATGTGAATTGTCGGATATTTCATTTTCATATCATATATTACTAGAGTAACTACATTTTAGGTCTTTGTGAATTGTCGGATATTTCATTTTGAGCCTCTAACTTTTAAAAAGTTTCAGATTATGTCCAAAAATGAAACATCTATTTCACTTTTGGTCTAAATTTTCATTGACAGTTAATTTGACATGTTAGATGATATGAAATGACTAAAATACCTTCATTTTTATTATATTGTTTCCTTGTTCTGTTATTATTATTACAATTGTTGCCAAAGAGTTTTGGCTCAGTTGATACCAACCTCCAAAAATTCATGGGCTTGCTAGAGAGATTTTGGCTCAGTTGATCTTCTTTGTTTTGTTTTCATCAGATAAATAGACACATGTGACGATATATGTTCAACAAGGATACTCACGTTATAGATAAAAATAACATACAAGGCTTGCCTTAACAACCTGTAAGTATTTCAATCTCTTATGTTCTTTGTGCTCTTATTTTACTATACATTTTGTAATTTTAATATAAAATACATACATAAACTAAAGTAACGCGTGTTTCATTTGACTTGTCTTCATACATGAATTTTTCTGGTACTTGTCCTTTAACAACTACAATAATATTCCATTTTTCAGTAGAATAATGAACAAACAAGTTAAAAATACCACATCCATATTTCGTTAAAAACTATTTTCCAAAAGGTTGAAGTTTTGTTCGCTTGTTTATGCGTCTATTTAATATCGATTGCAAAGTTCAAATGTCATCTTGTAAGTTGTTACACAATGTGTGCTTCACAAAGTAAATGTAACGCTTTATGTATTCTGTATGTGTGGGTTTTAAATTAGCTTGTATATTATTTTTGAAGTTGTACGTTAATTTGGTTATAGATGCTCAGCGACGAAAAAGGAAACAAGCTTAGTGGATGCTGTCTAGGATACTGAAGGATCCAACATCTGCTAAAGCCATGAATATTTATGTTTATTGAAAGGAGTATCACGTAGGGTACTCATCCATCTGGATGAGGCAAATGTGATTGCAATCTTGTTGGTAGGCATAACTAATGGCAGTTTAAAACACGAAATCCTTGGAAAAATTATGCAATAACTGAGAGCCTGGGTGAGAGTTCAGTAACGTATATTACAAATGATGTTGCTATTGGAGAAGCCCATCACGACCGGGACCAAGTTGTCCAAAGTAGCAGGACCAAAAGAGATTGCAAGAGACCAATTTGGATGAAGGACTACGTTCAATATCCAAATGATCACATGATATAATCAATTTAATATGTCATCATTCCGTTTGCTTGTTTTTTATGGATATAACTTTAATAAGGTATGATTAATCATAATCTTTATGTGTATCGACAAAATGGTGGTAAAAGAGTACTTTTTCCCAACATAAACTTACATTCTTTTTTGGCGCATACAATTGCTTTAGTTATGAGTACCTCTTTCAAGAGGATTTGAATCTCCTTAGAACGAACTTAGGAGCTTCACATCGTTTGAAAGGTACTCATGAACCAAAGATCGTGGATGTGTCAAGGAGGAACGTAGTTTTTTGCTGACGACGACTGCCCTTTCAACATACCTGTATCTATACAAGATAATGATAAATTCTACATTACAAAAGTAATAATACTTTGGAGAAAAAATGCAAACCAAATGATAACATACTCTCGATTATATGTAATGTGATCATTTGGTTAGGTGTCATACTTGTAGTCCTTCCTTCAAATTGGTTTCTTGCCATCTCTTTTGGGCCGCTACTTTATTACTCACTGTTGTGATGGGTCGATCTAGTAGCTTGGTTGTTTGTAACAAAAGTTGTTTGTTCTCCATCTACCCAAAACTTGATTGTAAAGTCATGAGCAACAACTAAGAACCTATTGATTGTGTCGAACTTCACAACTCCTGCGTAATGCCTTTCGGTGCCGGTAACTTTGTTTGCATCGCCTTCATTCCATTCTCTGGGGAGGTATGATTCTAGGTTATGACATGAACTACATAGGAATCTCATATATGCATAACATAAGAATCTTACACTTTTTTTTTATAAAATTTATATAGCAGATCGAGTAAATCTTACGTTGATATACAAGTTGCTATTCTGATTAAGCATGTAAATAGTTATCAACATTTTAAGAAAACCTGCTTGATTGTTTTTATAATTAGATCATGTTAAAGATCACCTTTTTTGGTTGCTGAAAAACTTGTTTTTGAACGATAACTGGAAAAGGATGAAAGGGACATTTATATCGTAATTTGATCTAATAGGAAGGATGGTGATGGTTCTAATCATCCAGTTTTCACCTTTGCTTCTGTTTCGCTATTTGTCAATAGGCTTTTTATGTTATATCAATGGATCCTTCTGTGTTCTTTTAGACGTTAATTATATAAGGTTCAATCTAGTCATTAGATTGTCAATTATATAGGATTCATTATAGTCATTACATCATAATCCAAGGCCTTTAGTTACCATGTAGGTGGCCGATTGTTGATTACAAACTACACTTTTGTTGATCTTCTTTGTTTTGTTTTCATCAGATAAATAGACTCATGTGACGATATATGTTCAACAAGGATACTCACATTATAGATAAAAATAACATACAAGGCTTGCCTTAACAACTTGTGAGCATTTCAATCTCTTATGTTCTGTGTGCTCTTATATTTCACTAAACATTTTGTAATTTTAATATAAAATACTTACATAAACTAAAGTAACGCGTGTTTCATGGTTTCATGCTTTGAGTTGTCTTCATACATGTGATGACTGGATAACGAGATAACACAAATCAAGCCTGGTGATTCACACAAATGCCAAGATCGATTCTTTCGACAATCGTTGATTCAATAGATTGCCGACTATTAAGATTCTTAACAAGAAAACTGCTAAAAATAGACTTTTTATATTTGTTTCAAATGATTATTCCACATTACAAAGGAATTCTTAAATAAGGTTACAAAACTAAAACAGGACCTGAAAGACAAACATTTATATAGATCATAATTTTACTACATTTATAAGTGTCACAAATATTTAAAAAAAATAATCCACTTATATAAGTGTGTACAATTACAATAAAGTTACACTTACAGGTTTTACAAATGTTTTCACACTTATTATTGTAAAACATTTTTTTGTAATTTTGCCACAATTTTAGGTATGTACATTTGAAAAATGTTTACATGCTTTTAACCATCTACATTTGGATAATAAATTTGTCACACTAATTATTACCTCACATGAGTACGTGTGGACTTTATAATTCTACACATTTTTAAATGTGGCCATTTAGCCTTTAAAATGTGGAGGTTTTAACTAGTTTTTTGGTAGTGAATTTAAACCTTTTGAAGAACCTTTTGAAAAACCTTTTAGACTTGATCTTTTACAAAAGTCGGAAACTATAATCACAATCACACTATACAATAACATCCCGACCGCTTTGAAAACTTTTATAAATCCGACTCTCATCATTTGGCTGCTAATTCAAACCTAATACCTACTTAAACGCCAAAGCTTCATTGAACTTAAAGTAAATAATTAAAAAATAATAATAATAAAAAATAAACAAATAAATAAAAAATTCAATTTAGACTTGATATTTTTGAAGGACCAATATTACAAAGATGAAACAAAATAGACAACACTGTGAAAATCAAATTTTATGAAAGTTAATCTATCATTGTGGGATCAGGATCTTCTCATATTCACTTGAACATGAGAGATAATGTTGTGCTTAATACAATTATACATTTGAACTAAAATAAAATAAATATTTTACAATGATAATGTACTATCACAACAAACATAATATTATCTCTAACGTTTAAATGAACATGAGATTATCCTTATTCATCATTGTACTAGCATTATTGAAGCATCCTAGACCTATATTATTTGTTTTATAGAATAAAAATTTGTGATATATGTTAAAAATCATGTGATATATGTGTGATATATGTGTCAATCATTGTTTCTTAGATAACGTGTCAATCATGTGATATATATGTGGTGATAAAATATTATTTGTTTTATAGAATAAAAATTTGTGTTTGATTGAATTTAAAATATCTACTATAAGTTAAAAATCAATAAGCATGTTATCATCGTGTGATATATGCGTGGTGATAAAATATAACCTATCCTACCGAACAATATCTAAATCGCATCTTTTACACATGTGATGATGTGTACGGGGCTTTCCTTCCGCCTATAAATAGAATGTAAAAACTGGAAGTTAAACACATCCTTCTCTTCACTTCTCTACCTATATTATAATTATTTCTATATTTTATTTCCAAGATGGCTTGGTATATTTCCTCTGTTAACTATAACGTACGGTCTCAGCCGAATACTCTCATTACTCTCGATGAAAGGTACGAGCAAATCAAAGGATCTAGTCAATATAAGCCTTTGATCGATCAAGGTCGTTTAACGTATGATGATCGTCTCAAGATGTTTCAAATGAATCATTTTCTCGATGGATGGAAAGAGTGGATAATTTTGAATTACAATCAAATGCGTATCCAAGCTACTGTTCTACATGGTACTTTAGAATTGAACAAGGTGATCCCATTCAACCTGGTTCTCAACAACCATCTCAGCAGCAGCAACAAGCTCAGATAGATGCTCAACAGAATCAACAGTTACAGTCTATGAGAGAGATGATCCAGAGTCTTCATCTTGAGATTCAAAGTTTACGTCAGGAAGTATCAGAATCAGCTAATCGTCATCCCCCGAATCATGTTCCATTACCTCAACACCATCCTGGTAATCAAGTTCCGACGTATCCTGTAACTGGTGCTTAGTTACCTAAAGTTCGTCCTAATCCTGTAAAGCCTGTTGGCCATAGTTTGTGTTTTGTTTTTAGTAATAATGTAAAAATAATAATGTAAGGAATGTGGACCATGTCGACCATGGTACTCTAGTATACTAGAGGTATCTGGGAATAGTAGATGCTACTATTACATCTATCTTTATCTTTATATAAATAAAGGCATAGCCTCAAGTAATGGATATGCGTTTTATTGAGTTAAACCTTTGTGTTTAAATTGAGAATCATAATTCTGTCCGATCTGTTGAAGCACGATTATCCGTTTTTGAATACAGGTCACTATCCCTATTTTCTATCAACCAATTCAATATTCCAATTCAATACAATAATTAATCAATCCTTTACATACCAAAAATATATCGACATATAAACCAAATCATATGGACCTACATATTATTATCATCCGATCAATTATCATCCTATCAATTAATATTTCATATGATTCAAAATGAACAATATCTGGAACTGATGCTTAGTTACCTAAAGTTCGTCCTAATCCTAATCTGTTACCTGGTCAAGGAACTCCTGGAAGTGTACCTGGTTATCAATCAGGAGCTGGGATATAGTTCTATGTATTTTGATCTATCTATTTCATTGTATTGTAATCCAAGTTCTATGCTATGAATAAAATATTATTTCTCTTGTGTTTTCTCTAAGTCTACTGGGGGGTTCGGCCAACGGGTGTGTTTGCCATGACCGGGATAGCGCTAGCGTTAGGCGAACGAGACTTCAGCTCCTGCAGTTCCGACCCTAAAGGACTCCTATCCTTGCGCAAGGGGTCATGGTCTTAGGTTTATGGACTTAACCAAATTACTTAACGTCCGTTAGTCCATTACAACTAATTACTTAACGTCCGTCATGTTATTTCGTTTAATTAATAAATAAATATAACATTTATTATTTAATTATTAACTTTAATATCTCATACGCAAAGTGTGCAATCCCGTGGTCTCGAGTTCGATCCTAACACGCGTCTATTAATTTATTGTCCATTAAACCAACACATATGATTGGACTTCTACCCAATGTCTCAGCATGCTAACGCACGATCATCAGGTGTGGTTCCCGAGGATGGTGTCTTGAACCACTGGCCATTAGCCATGCCAACCAAAACCCTTGCGAACATATGTACCTCATCCTCCGGACGATTATCATTTATGATACTTCTTTAAACAGAATTATTGTTAATGGCTTATCAGTTGTTGGATCCTTCAATATCTCGGACACTATCCAGTAATTTTGTTTTTTTTTTTTTTATCCCCAAACATCTATAACCAAATTCACGAACATTTTAGTAATGTAATATACAAGCAATTTAAAATGCATAGATACAAAATACATAAAGCTTTAACTTACTTGGTGAAACACGCATCTTGTAACAACTTGGAAGATGAGATTTGAACTTTGTAGTCAATATATAAGAAGTTAGAAGAGACGCATAACTGAAGGGCACAAAACTTCCACCTTTTGGAATATGGGGGGTTAGAGACGAGAACATCATATGAGACTGCAACCGAAGATCTTGCATTAGCTATTTCTAATTTAGGATCTCCCGTTGCTGTCTCTGAGGATGTCCTTGTCTTGAACCCTCTATTAGCAATGCCGACCAACAAAAATTCCGGCCAAATATACGACATCCTGTGGAGAAGTACCCTCCCTGATACTCCTGTTGGACAGAACCAAATGCATGCTTCTAGCGTGGAGCATTGGAACCTTCATTATGTCAAACATCACCAGATGATTTGTTCTCTTTTTTACCTTAAAATAAGTAATTAAATTCAAATATTTAGTGAAGCGATATGCAAGCTGTAAATAAATAAGTGATGGATCCATACAAGTTACTGATCGAAATTACAATACAAGATATACACGTGTATGGATCTATGGCATTAAGCATGCAATTGATTGCTTTAATTATTAGATTGTGTGACTAGGTAGTGTTTGTTTTTCGTTAAGAGGCTCTTAACAGCCTCTTAATCTGAATCGTTCAGACCCGGTCAGACATTTTGGTCGTTCAGACCGTTTGTTTTCTCGTTGACGTGAGAGGCATAAGATCTTAATGGTCTAGACTTGAAAGGGGTGTCGAATGCCTCTTGTTGCCTCTTGCGACACAAAAAGACCAAAAATTAGTACGGCGGTTTCAAATGTGCGGTTTTTTTTTTCCGTTCGAATCGCGGTCGGTCAGACATTTAAGCCTCAGATTCAGATTCAGATGTCCGGTTCAGATTCAGATTCAGAGCCTCTTAAAAAATAAACACCACCTTAAAAGTGTGAGAATAGCATCTTTGCTTTTAATAATCTACTAGGCTTTGCATCTGCTTTGTCATTCATAAATAGTCCTTTTTAAAATGGAGGAAGTACCTTCATCTATATCGGACTCATAATAGTCGGTAGATTATAATAGATGAGACCATATGTGTTTGACAAGGTCGGGTACTCACATTAGGGATATTATTACATTCAAGGCTTGCCTCTACAACCTGTAAGTAGTTTTATATCTTATCAATTCAAAACTTGGTTTAGTATATGTTCTTTATTTTTATATCTTGTGCGCTCTTGTTCCTTTAACTGTTTTTTAGTTTTAACATGACATACTCAAATAAAGGTCGAAGTTCTTTTAATTTGAACTGTTGATCGTCAAAAATGTTAGTTTCTCTATACAACGGCTATTGATACGAAGACGAAGGTGTCGGCATATGATAATATGGAATTAAAAATGGAGTACTAATCACCCAGTTATACTTATACAAGAACGGCTTACAACACTAATGGGCTCAGGTAAATTATCTTTTTTTTCCTTTTAATTTAGTAAACGACTAACCAAGCCTTATGTTTAAACGACTTACTGACTAGCATAAAAAATGTAGGCTTCTCTTAAGTGGTTCGAGTCATAACCCTCGAGTCATGCCTTGTAGAATGGAATGAAGGTGACGGTAATGTCAAACAAAATTACCTTGGAAAAGCATTACGCAGTATTTGTGAAGTTCGACACAACAAATAGGTTCTGGATTGTTTCACATCGACGGTGACCGACGCTCTTCATAAATCTATTAATATATCGTTTATATTAGAGAAAATATGGAGATTTTTTAGCAGATCTATGAAGATGTTACCCATATTCACCGTCTACACGTGTCCTAAACAAAAGTTGTTTGTTCTCCATATTCCAAAACTTGATTGTGAAGTCATGAGCAACAACTAAGAACCTATTGGTTGTGTCGAACTTCACAACTCCTGTGTAATCCTTTCCCAAACCGAGGTACCTTTATTTGACATTAACGTCACCTTCATTCCATTCTACAAGGTATGATTCTAGGTTATGGCCACAACCACATAGAAAAATCCTAAAATTTTGATGCTATTCATTAAGTCATTCAAACATAAGGCTCGGTTAGTCGGTTACGAAATTCAAGAAAAAAAGAAAGATAATTTATACGCCCATCGGTGTTGTAGAAAGCCATTCTTATATAAGCAGGTGATACTATGCTAGAAATGTTAAATCAAGTATCATAATAACTCATACCTTAATCTTCCCATCAATAGTCGTTGTATAGATAAGCTAACATTGGTGACAATCAACATATCAGATTAGAAGAACTTCCACCATTATTGGTGAGATTAACTTTTTTAAAAAGTAACCCGTAAATATATTTATATCTTATCAATTCAAAACATGGTTTACGGTATGTTCTTTATTTTTATATTTGGTGTACTCTTGTATTAATTGTTTTTTTTAAGTTTAAAATTAAGTGGACATCTTTCGTAATAATGGTGGAAGTTCTTAGTTTGAACTATTGATCGTCAAGCCAAATGTTATTTCTCATCTGACTATTGATAGAAAGACATGGTATGGGCATATGATAATTTGGATTTAA